>JAJMHO010000118.1:31354-56126 GCA_030566085.1 Geotrichum histeridarum
TTTTTTTTTTTTTTTTTTTTTTTTTTTTTATTCTATTTTTCATTTCACTCTATACAAACTCAACCAACTTTTACGCAAATACGGCTTGATAGATCAATTAGCAAAGTCTATTGGTTCAGTTGAAGGGGAAAAGGATGTATTATCTATACATGTAAAGTATTATTGTCACCACTTTGTGGATCTTTGGGCATTCGGTAAATTCTATAACTGTCAAAAAGCAGCTTCTGCTAAAGCGTTTCTAAATGTCGATTGTCTGCAGGCTCCTCGTACGATGTAGAATTTCGACTGCTTATGAGCAAGGATTCTTTTCTTTGACTCCAAATCTACATGGTTTCGGTCTATACCAACACAATGAGTTCAAAGACAGCAATCTTCTTATTAAGCTTTCAAATATTAATTCTAAACTATTATAATAGTTGTTGATCTGGATACGTAGGATCTCAATTGCTGAATTTATGCCTTGGTTCGAATTCAATGAAAAACTTCTGCGAAGACCAGTTTAGGAAAATGCAAAGACCCGATTATGGTTAAATATTCGCCCTGTTCTTGCTGTAGTGAACACTTGAAGACGAAAGTTGAATATACATGTCTACAAGAAGAGTAAGAATAAAGCACCAAAGAATAAAAACTTAAAAATTATAATCATTCCTTTTGTAAGAGGCAGCGAGAGTTCAACTTTTAGTATTTTCAATTCAGTCATCTACTTTCTAACTAAGCTCGAAGAGCAAGCAAATGACTTACA
Organism: Geotrichum histeridarum; assembly: GCA_030566085.1. Classification (NCBI taxonomy): domain Eukaryota; kingdom Fungi; phylum Ascomycota; class Dipodascomycetes; order Dipodascales; family Dipodascaceae; genus Geotrichum; species Geotrichum histeridarum. The sequence goes on from JAJMHO010000118.1 coordinate 32,097, forward strand.
AAGAAGTTCCAAGCTTCTCATCCAGTTCCAACAAGGAATCAATGGTCTCTTTCAGAGACTTTTCAAAGCTAATGTACTTGATTCCAAGCAACTTATTAGTTCTGCTGTTGTCTAACTTGGCGGCATTTTCAGCGTTTCGTGAACCAGTTCCAGGATTACCGGCAGGAATCTTGCCCTTGAGAGCTGGGAATTCCTTGTTGGCCAAATCCAAAATGTCCTGATCAGCAATGTATCCAGGAGTAACCAGCAAACGTTTGCCAGCGTATTCAGCAGGCTTGCTCAAGGGTGTAACGTGAGCAATCGCAACATCACGCACATCAACCCACAAGAATATTCTCTCGCTGTAGCTCTTGGGATCTTCAACTTTGTCGTGCAGGAGGTCGTACACGAGCTTGGATGACGTGTTGATATTCTCGACCTTCTCGACCTGCTGAATCAATGGGCCGTAGATCAATGGGGGATTGATGGTAGTACCCGTGAAATTAGGCTTCTCCTTCTCAATGAATTCCCAAAAAGCCTTCTCAGCAAACTTCTTGGAACCTCGGTAAGACATGTTGAGGTCCTCAACAGCCTGCTCCCAACTAATGTTGGCCCACACATCCTCGTTAACATGGAAAGTGGGGTCCGTAGCCCTGTTGACATTTGAAATAGCAGCGTAAGAAGAAGTGATGACCACTTGCGTTACTTGAGGAGCATGCTTCTTGATGGCCTGCAAAACATGGGTGGTGCCCTTGACAGCAGGCTCCAAAAGCTCCTTGAGAGGATCGGTCTTGGCCATGAAAAATGGCGAGGCAGTGTGTACAACAGCAGTAATATCATGATCTCCATCCAATGCGGCATCAAAGGCGTGAGGATCCTGAATGTCAGGAACAATCACGACTTCCACAGGCTTGCCCTTGTAACGGGCCAAGATGTAGTCAGCCTTGGGTTGAGAACGGACAGTGGCCTTAACAGCATATCCCTGCTCAACGAGATGCTCAAGAACATGAGCTGCCAGAAATCCAGAGGCACCAGTGAGGAATACTTTCTTGTGAGCCGACATTTTGAAGATTTGGAAGATGAATGGGTGAGGGAAACAACCATTGTTTATATAGCCTATTTCTCTCCATGTACATTCAGGGCAAGGGCTAGTGCTTACGTCTCCCAATTAGACTTACCCGTGGGGGTATTACAAATATACGCGCCGGCACCGTCGCCAACCGATTCTACTCTGCTTTGAAGAGCCCGAAATTCACACCTTGAACATTGAACACGTTGTCTCAGTTATGCTTTGTTGCTTGTTACTGGTGTTCATGTTTTTTAAATCTGCTTGATGGCAGACATAGTTATAAGGTTGGCAGTGAGGAGCAAAGGGCCTAGTAGTTTGAGCAAGACACGAGAAGCAAAGACGGTTCTTCAACTTTTGATTTCGGGTCACCCAGCTCTTGGTGCCGTGCAAGCAGTAGGCGCCGTGTATTACCAATGTTCCTACGCACTAGTTTTTTTTTTTTAAACGAGTTTCAAATCTTGGGATCTTTGCGCTTCGCTAATCCAAAAATGCCGGATCAGTACCTCGCTTGGCAAAACATCTCAGTAATGACGCAAGGCAGCGTGATGGTCAAAGTCTCGCCTCAGCAGTCTTGCTGAGGGATTTCCATTGCAAGCTCGTCAACTGTTGACTCGGTGTGTCAAGCCATAAATTTGTAATAGTGAGGCACTTTGTACAAGTCCGTGAGCTGGACATTGCTCTTGACGATACGTGCAAAAAGAAACGAGTACATTAAAAGATTATTAGAACAGTCTATGGAGAGTTGTTGAGAATGCGACTTGTAGTCAAAGCTTAGCCTTGGGGATAAATAAATAGTGGGTTATCTGATAAAGTGCTTGAATCCACTGAGTCTCCATAGAAATCGAGACGATTCACCATTTTCGGATTGAGATGAACTCGAATTTAGTGAGGACTGTGAGGAGCATGACGAAACCGAAGATGACGCAGATGAATTGTGGTACTTGTGTGATCGATGATGGTGATGGTAGTGATGGCAGTTGATGTGTTTAACTCTCAAGTAAAGCTCTCTATCTTGTCGTTCCTTGAAATTTAGTTCTTTCTTGTACTCTCTCGCCCTTCGCCATTTTTTGACTTGAAACTTGAGGTTATGACAGGATGAGATGTTTTCAAGAAGCGCGCCATATTCTGACGGCGGAGTGTGATTTTTTAATGCCATTAGAGTAGAAATACAATGAATCTTCGGAAAGCAAAAGGTCTTTGATCTGGTAAAAGGTTGAATTCAAACCTCATGGGGAGCACACGTTTATATACATGACAAGTAATATGGTGTTAAAACATGGATGGCAGGTCGTGACAACATAAGGTAAGTGTCTGAGACAGAAATTAACCAGGAACAAAAACCCTGCCAGCTTTTTCGTATCAAGCACTCGATGGTCAAATTTTGGCGGAGTAACATTTCCAGATGGCTGGTTAAGCCAGATGAGGTGAATTGGTCCAACTTAAACTTAAATCAGCCATCGTCTATTCATTTTACCATTATGTGAGAGCTCAGGTCAATCCACAGAAGTACTTACAAACGTACTTAAAAGACTCGAGAACCTGCTCCAACCTGTTGAACCCGTTTGGCCTTGGAACCATCTCGGAGAGCGTCATCATGGTGGTGAGGCTGGTAAGGTTAGGGCTCGTCGAGGTTGCTATGATACAAGAACGTTGGCTGACCTTTGTTGTATGTAATTTGGGAGTTGTCAACATCAATATGGGCATATAGGCAACTCAAATTTTTATTTATTTTTTTTTCCACTTTGTATCTGTCTTTTCCTCTTCCCTGTGTTTTACAACTTGATCTAACCCAATGTCTGAGCAACAAACTGTCCCTACCTTTAAGCTGGTCCTTGTCGGTGACGGTGGTACCGGTAAGGTATGTTTTCATTGCTTCATGTCTTTTGATCTAATATGCTAACCCACTGTAGACTACCTTCGTCAAGCGCCATTTGACTGGTGAATTTGAAAAGAAATACATTGCCACTCAGGGTGTTCAGGTTCACCCTCTTGGCTTCTTCACCAACTACGGTGAGATCAAGTTTGAGGTCTGGGATACTGCCGGTCAAGAAAAGTTCGGTGGTCTTCGTGACGGTTACTACATTAATGGCCAGTGCGGTATCATTATGTTTGATGTCACTTCCCGCATCACCTACAAGAACGTTCCCAACTGGCACCGTGATCTTGTTCGTGTTTGCGAGAACATTCCCGTTGTTCTCTGTGGCAACAAGGTAGATGTCAAGGAGCGCAAGGTCAAGGCCAAGGCCATCACTTTCCACAGAAAGAAGAACCTTCAGTACTATGATATCTCTGCAAAGTCCAACTACAACTTTGAGAAGCCTTTCCTTTGGCTTGCCAGAAAGCTCGTTGGCAACCCTGCTCTGGAGTTTGTTGCTTCTCCCGCTCTTGCTCCTCCTGAGGTTCAGGTTGACGAGGCCCTTATGGCCAAGTACCAGAACGAGATGGCTGAGGCCACTGCTCTTCCTCTCCCCGATGAGGATGATGCTGACTTGTAATTTTGTTTCACTCCCCAAAAGTTTTTTCCCTATTTGTTACTCAATGTCATGTTTTATCACCAGCTGTTGAAAATTTTTGCCATAGGCATACTAATTTAAATGTACGTAAAATCAGTCACGTGGTCGCTACCATCTGGCCTCTCCTTCCCTCTTCGCTAGTGGTGGTTTCAATTCACCTAATAATTTACCAGATCTTTCCCTTCCTTCCCGTCAAAGAAGCCAGTTTGTTACATGGAATACTGCCTACTTTCTTGATCGAGTCTCTTGTCTCGTCTTACTATCCGTCGCTGCCCTTTTCTCATTCGTCATGCACACCAGGGACGGCCCATCCTCAGCTCAGCTATTTCAGGTCGTGCTGTCACAACTGGAACAGCTTGAGATCGACCCGCCTTCATCGCCTGGCTCTGTACATTCTCCATCTAAAAGTGATATAGAAACCGATAGCGTTCGCAGTGCAGATACTGAATCCAATGTTCCCTCTAGTGTCGAAATTACTCTCAACAACAAAGGCATCACATCATTACCATTAAATGTAGCAGAGGCCATCAAACATGTCGTGGGCAAGCTGAGTCTGCAAGGTAACATGCTAACAACTCTTCCTCTGACGTTCCTGTCCATGGAAAACCTCACTTACTTGGATCTAAGTCACAATAACTTCTCAACCTTTCCCTCTGTTCTCACCGCATGCCCATCCTTGATCATTTTAGATCTTAGTAGCAACAACATCGACAGGCTGCCCAGGACAGTTGGCAACTTGGATTCTCTCAAAATCTTATCATTAAGCAACAACAAGTTTCAATACATGACTCCTAGCGTCCTCGACATGGTTGAGCTCGTTGTAATTCAAGTTGATGGCAATCCCTGGGTTTATCCGCCAAAGTCGATCATGAAGCACCCTAGCAGTAGTCACGGCGATCAGTCAGAGTGGTTAGAAAAACTGCGGGCGTATCTAGAAGACCATGCAGATATGATTGACGAAATTCTCGAGGAGCAAGATGCCAGTGCCTCACCAGTACTATCAGCTGAACCACTTGAATCATCGCTGGCTGAAGACACTCTTGTCTCAGAGAATCAACCTGAGCTGAAAGATATCACATCACTGATTAACTGGATAAAACTCAGCGAAGCATACGACATCCCAAAAGATGGTGACAAAACCCCAGAGGTGCCCTTTAGGGATGCTAGTGTCGAACTGTCTGATCGCTCTAGAAGTAATAGCGAATCAGTTACTTCTTCACGAGCAGCAAAAAGGATGGGTTTCATAGTCAAGAAAAACCGCAGCGAGGACATTCACGCTCCTTCTTTTAAAACTGCGCGAGATAACTTGGCCATTTCCCCAACTCTACCCACTTTTCACGCTCGCTCTTCTTCAAATGACAAAATTCTACCTCCTCCTGTGCGCGTTCATATGCGTGGGCTCTCCCATGATAGTATAATGGAGCCTGCAAATCATGATCGCGATGATCAGTCCCAAGCTTTTCAATCATCTCTGCAAGGGTCAAGGGCACGCCAACGAAAACTTGCTAGAGAAAGAAGCCACAGTGCGTCCGCCACCACTTCTCCAGAAAAAGAATCAAAATCAGGCGCCTATTTTAGAAGGTTGTCTACGTTGAAGGAGGAAAATAAACCAAAGTCATTAAAGTCAATCACATATTTGGACATTGAGAAACGAGTGATGCAGGCAGCACGGAACATTCTCTTTGCCCTTGCAGACTTTCATAGCACTATGGGCAGGTGCAGTCGTGTGTGTAATGATAAGATCATTTCAGTCAAGATTACCGAATTCCTGTATGCTGGCAAGTCATACAATGATCAGTTAGTTTCAGTGCTTGAGAAGGAAGAGTTGCTCATGAATTCAGAAGAAGTCTCTCAAGAACAATCTCAGCAAGCTATCAAGGCCATTGTAAACAGTTGTTTGGTTTCGATCTCAAATTTCAAGCAAATGGCGCGGTTTTGCCGCGAATTCTTGTATCATTTTACTTCGAGTATTGACATCAAGTTTATTCGGTCTGCGATTCTCGTCACGTATGGCTGTATCAATGAGTTGTTCAATAGCTGGAACATTTTGAACGATACTGTTGAATCTTCTCCCCGCTATCCTGATCTTGTGAATGAGCAAAATCCAGCTCTTCGACAGGTGTCAAATTCTTCTGTTCGGTCTGGCGAGCTACCATTCCCAACAATACCTACTAGCAATACTTCAGGATCTCCCTTATCATCTACTTTCCCGACTGGCTCTTTGAATATTATTACCAAGGATTTCACAGAAGCTGACAATGCACTTTACGAGGGGCTGGAAGCCGCTGCCAACGCTGCTCGCACCCTCCTAGCCCAATTGACCGAAGCAGTGAGCAAATCTACAGTCGCAAACTCTGGCACTTCTCGCATGCCCAATCCTAGTGTTGCCATGCATGTGAAGGCGCTAACTAGCAAGTGTGCCGTGGCAGTTGACGTAACCCGCAGGCTTAAAGACCGCCTCGAGCATGTCCGCAAGTTACCCTCTTTGGAAGTGGCAGTCCGCAAGCAGTTCTGGGACGACATGAGTGCGTTCTTGAAAGGAATCATTGCCATTCTGTCGACAATTAAAAGTGCCATGAATGATCTGCCATATTTAAAGGGTACGCAGAGTTTCACAATTCTTACAAAATTGACAAAAGAGTTACCACCTTTGATCGATGCTTCAAGTTATAAAGCCATGGTTGCTGATAATCCTGCACAGCAACAGTATGTTTTACAGCAGTATCAGCAACAGCAACAAGCTCAGTTGAACCAGCAAATTCCTGATGGTAGCATGCTTGGTGCTTACAGCCAAAACATGTCTCTCACCGCACCCCCAGCTACTCCTCTAAGCGCAGCATTAGGCCCGGCCGCTTTGGCTGTCATGCCTTCACCCCCTGCTACTAAAACGTTTAGCCATCCGTCCCCCTTCATCCCACCAGCCGCTCTAGACAGCAGCGTGAGTCTTCTGCCAAATCCTAGTGGCATAGGAAGTGGACAGAGCGGACCATCGCATAGCCCGATGAGTCCTGGAGGGAATAAACTCAGCCCAGCAATCAATAGCGATGGTTTCCTTTAGTGAATCTAGACTATGGATATAATTTTAGAATGTAAAACTAATGAAAATTTAATTTAATGTTTTGTTGTGATAGTCCATGGTCCTTGCAGACAATTTGTGTTTGTTTGGGTTGGTTTTCTTTTGGGAGCTGTTTTGATTCCATATTTTGTTTACAACTCCACATCTATTTAACAACAATACACAACAATGACGAGCGAAGTGCCTGACGATATCACATCTGCCAGTAATTATATCAACAATGTTCTCATTTCAAAAGGGTACATTCAGCAGCATGAAGCTCTACAATTTTGGTCGCAACAGGGAGTTAGAGCCAAAGATCAGGATATGGATATGCAAGATACGGACACAACAATCTTTGAAAACGACCGACGAACACTCAATTTGATAAACACCTTGTTGGAGACGATCGATTCAGACTCTAATGCTAGGATGCAGCTTGTCAACCGTACTGAACAGGCGCAGAGAGTGCTCGACACGCGCGATCAACAACTTCAAAGGCTGGCAACGAAATGTGATACACTCGAAACACAGCTCAGCTCAACCCTGCGGCTCAACCAAACGTTAGAGGCGACAAAAAGGACCTTAGAAAGCAGTAATAAGACATTGCGTGAAGACATGTCGCGAATGAAGGCTCTTCAGCAACAGAGCAAAGCGCAATTTGCAAACGAACTACGAAAAAAGGATGCACAAATTTCGCGAATAAAGCAACGTCTGCAAGACCCAACATCTCGCAACAAGCCTCTAACGGGGGCTTCAGGATCATTCTCTCGAGTTCATAATTCCTACACATCAGGTCAAGGTCAAGCACTAATAGACACTACTACAGCAGACTCACTACCAACACTACGCGCGTTGTCGCATGAAAACTCAATGCTGTATGGTTTAGCTTACAAAACTCGACTTGTCCTGGACAATATTTTGCAGTACGGCTTCAAGGATCAGAAGTTGGACCTGAGCCCCGACGAAATAGACAATATTGAATCATTGGGGTACGACGTGTCACAATCAGATGAACTGGTAGTAAACTCGGCTCGCGTTATTCGAAGAACAACAAATGTGACCCAGCTGGGTGCTGAGACAGCACAGAGTTTACAAAAGCTCTCCGATCAATTGAAATCAGCAGAAATGGTGCCAATAACAGAAGTCCAACTTAAAGACAAGGAGATAACCGAGTTGCAAGGGCAAGTAGAGACAGTGACAGCAAACTGGCAGCGGGCCATAAAGACGATGGACGAGTGGAAAACGTTTAGAAAGAAATAGACCTTGTAGTATGGAATGAAATCTAGTTACATTAATGCAATATTATAAGTAGAACATGTTCTAGATGGAAATAGCCTAACCAAAAAGGAATGCTTACCAAGCAAAACCGTTGCGATTAACAATGACCCAACTCCTGTCAAAATGCTTAGTTCCTACTGAAATTGCAAATCTTCTCATCGCCTTGCCACATTACCAAGTCCTAAAATGAGAACCAGCTTCTGTGCTCATATGTAGCTATGTCCAGTCTTTTCTCTCTGTTTGCTCGAAGTCTTAGGGCGGGCCAGGAAAACCGCAACACTTTATCGAGCGAAGAGCTCATCTCTATAACATTTCTGGTCTGGGCATCGTCTTCAGTGTTCTTTATAGTGCAGGGTGCTGGACTCTTCTACTCTGGATTGTCAAAACGTAAATCAGCTTTGACTCAAGCGTTTCTCTCACTTGTAGTAGCTGCTGTAGTTCAAGTCCAATGGTTTGTTTGGGTATGTTTCTGCTAAACAGAGTTGAGAACAATGCTAACCACTTCAGGGATATTCACTTGCGTTTGGAAGCAGTGCCTCGGGGTTCATAGGTGACCTGGGATATGCTGGGTATGCCAATATGTTTGATCGAGCAGTCGACGAGGGCATGGTACCTTTGCTTAGTAACGCGATATTCCAAAGTACACTAGCTTCGTTAACCTGCGCTATCCTGGTGGGATCCATTGGCGAACGCGCAAGAATAATACCTGCTTCAATTTTTGTATTTGTTTGGACGACACTTGTTTATGACCCCATTGCATGCTGGACATGGAATTCTAGCGGATGGGCAAACAAGCTGGGAGCTCTAGACTACGCTGGTGGAACCACAGTTCATGTGTCTGCTGGATTTGCAGCATTGGGATACTGCTTCATGATTGGGAAACGACGTGCGCCCGAAGTTGACTACCGACCTTACAGTATTCACTTTGTGGTAGTGGGCACTTTTCTCATGTGGGTAGGCTGGTTTGGGTTCAATTCAGGAACTAGTCTAGTGCCCACTCCTAGGGCAGTGCAGGCACTGTTAACCACTCAGCTGGCGGCCTCCATGGGCGGGTTTGCATGGGCATTGCTTGACTATCGAATAGCAAAGAAATGGTCCGTAGTTGGATTTTGCTCAGGTGTTATTGCTGGTCTAGTGGCCATTACTCCAGGAGCTGGCCTAGTATCTGGTTGGAGCGCGCTTATTTATGGCATATTGGCAGGGTTGATTGCCAATTTTGCGACCAAGATCAAATTTTCACTCAACATCGATGATGGCCTCGACGTCTTTGCTGTTCACGGAGTTGGTGGCATTGTCGGCAATGTACTTACAGGAATTTTTGCGAATAAGAACATTGCTGCTCTAGATGGAGTAACGGATATCCCTGGCGGATGGATAAATCGTCATTATATTCAGATTTGCTACCAAATCGCAGGTACAATTGCGGCAGCAGCTTATTCTTTCGTTGTGACTGTCCTCATTTTATACATCATCAACAAGATCCCTGGTCTTCATTTGCGCATGTCAACTGAGGATGAAGAACTAGGGATTGACTTTGCTGAGCACGACGAGGTTGCATTCGATTACATTGAACTGTTTCCCGAACTACCTACTTCAAGATCACAAGTTTGGGACGAGTTTGGCGAGCACCAAGTTCACATGGATGAACAGAATGAAGACTTTCTAGGCGGACTAGACCATTCCCATGATGGGAACATTGAGGCTTCAGATGATCGCAAAGATGGTTTGGCTAGAGACCAATTTGAAGCGCACAGTCCTGCAAATTCCTTCCAAGATATGCTCATGTTTCCTTCAGGATTCAAACAAGAGTCATCACCATCTCAATCAATAGATGAATATGAGCCTTCAATAGAGCCAGCTCATGCGATTGAAGGATCTTCTACCTATCGTCGCATTCAAGACCAACTTGAAGTGACGAAATGGAATCAACTTCACAGAGGAGCTCTGCTAGATCGCCGATTTAGCTCTTCAACTGTTAGTCACCTCTCCCCCACTGCATCTCCGCGAATCAACCCCATCCGTACCAAGACATCCTCAAAAGGGACCACTCAATCTTTCCCTTTGAACTAATTTATTTATTGTAAGACTGCAAATAAAAATCATTATAAAAAAAAACTCGTAAATAAAAATCATCTAAATTCATAAGTTGGCCATGCCCCAGAGTCAGGCATGTGAGTTAAGACTAGTTGTTGAAACCGGTCAGACTTGTTGTGGAAATAAAAACCACTAATATCCCCAGAGACTTGATCAAAACAAATGTAATAAAAGCCAGCATATGAGGCACCTTGTAAATCCTGGACTTTCCAGTCTGGTACAAGAAAACGTTCCTTCCATCGCATAAATATATGCTTCTTCTCCACAAAATTCTCGTGGACATAATCTTTACAGCGAGCTTCTGCTGAAATGGTCCGCCAAGGTGCAAACCGACTCCAGTGATTAACGTCGTTTTGATCGCTTGTATTCCATTCTTTTCGGCGAGTAAAAAAACTGTACTTGGGCCCAATCATTTCGCCCTCAAAGTAAGTGGTCAACGTCGGATTGTCTTCTGTTAGTCCCTGTATGCGAAGGTAACCACATAGAAATGACTGATTCATGTCAACGTATTTGAGCTCTACGTTGACCTCATATGTAGACCGGCCAGATTGTTGGGTGCCCATAAAACACGATCCGGGACGAAGAAATGAAGAAGTATACAGAGGAATAATGCGCTTGTAAAGGAATGTATTGTATCGGGATTCAATAAGTCCTGGGGGAGGTGGCAGGCCTGTAGTCGAGTCTTGACATGACGACTCGGCCTGGTTTGAGGCATCCTTCAAAACCTTGCCTGGCTTTGCGATAGAGGGGCCGGTGGCGGAAAGCTCATCGTTCAATTCCGGCATTTGGCACGGTTCTGAAACATGAATAAAGCAAGTTAAATGTCGTAATAAGTCTGTTTCAACTGGATTTCACTGTAGAAGTTAATCTTTGAACGTATTTTTGGTATCAAAGACTTCAAAGTTCTCCAGAATTCAATTGTTGACATAGATGCGACTGGGATGGGGGGTGCACGTGAGCACTCTCTCTTTGATCATAAATGCAAAAGCGTTGTGAGAGTTGTGTAGGCGCGGGGGGTCACTTATATAAAGTACAAATCGAGTGAGTTTACCCAGTGAGTTTAACACGGACTCAGGGGGTTAGGTCAAACTTAATCAAGACCTCACGAAAATATACCATGACAGTGAAAAATTCCGGACGTTAAATCAGTTCTTGTGAACAACCCCACTGCCTACAAGTTTCAAACCTTTGGAAATTCCGTCATGGCCGATATCGATGCTCACCTGGTAGAGGCTGATCCTCAAAGCGACTCGTTGCGTGTTTTCAAGGACGTTTTTGCAGGAACTTGTGGTGGTATTGGTAGGTGAAAAAAACAGCCGCGCTCTCAGTTTTTGAGTTGACTAATTCTGGTGGATCATAGCCCAAGTACTCAGTGGCCAGCCTTTTGATACAACCAAGGTCCGCCTTCAGAGTGCCCCCGAAGGAACTTATAGCGGCACTCTTGATGTTGTCAAGAAGCTAATTAAGAACGAAGGGTTCGCTGGGTTTTATAAGGGTACCTTGACCCCTCTAGTGGGAGTCGGCGCTTGTGGTAAGTTTGCATAATCCTATTTGTTGGGGCTGTTTTTGACCTTTCAGTTTCAATACAATTTGGCGTCAATGAGTTCATGAAGAGAACTTTCATTAGCAGAAATGCTGCTAGCGGTCTTTCGGACACTCGCTTATCTCACACACAGTTCTATCTTTCTGGTGCTGCTGCTGGTATTGCAAACAGTGTTTTGGCATCGCCAATTGAGCACATCAGAATTCGCCTACAAACGCAAACTGGTGCAGTAAAACTTTACAATGGCCCTATCGATGCAGTCAAGAAAATGTACGCAGGCTCTGGTGTGAAGGGAATCTTCAGAGGTGCTGTTCCTACTTTGATTCGCGAGGGACATGGTATGGGAGCCTACTTTCTTGCGTTCGAAGCTTTGGTAGATCGGGACATCAAGCAGAACAAGATTGAGCGAAAAGACATTCCAGGATGGAGACTTTGCTTGTACGGAGCTGGCGCTGGATATGCCATGTGGTTTACTGCTTACCCAATTGACATTGTCAAATCCAAGATGCAGACTGATAGCCTCAATCCCAAGGAGCAACAGTACAAGGGAACTTTGGACTGCTTCAAGCAGATCTACAGAACTAACGGAATCAAGGGATTTTTCCGTGGCTTTACACCCACACTGTTACGTGCCGCACCTGTCAATGCTTGCACATTTTACACTTTCGAACTCGTCATTCGCTATCTCGGTTAATTGGCTTATAGAATTATATCAAAACTGGTTCATCCTCAAGACGTCTCAAGAGGTAGTCAACCTCAACCTTCTTGGTAAGTGGGATAACCCAATCCTTGTAAATCCTTCTGGCAACACTTGGAGTGATCTTTCCTTGGGGCCTCTGGCTCCATCGTAGAGTGGGGTCGACACCGTAAGTATCTGCCTTGGTCTCAAGTCTATCAAGAACCTTGGCCTCGACCGCAGAGTTTGTAATTGCCTCATCAATGCCCTGGGCGTCTTGTGCCAGGATCAATTTTGTAAATCTCTCCTTCTCGGTTTGAAACTTGGCCTCGGCAACGAACTTTCCAAAGTGAATTCGACGTGAAAGATCTCGAAGAACTTCAATATCACAGATGGCGCAAGATCCATAGTTTTCTGGCTGGTCGGATTCGCTTCCCGCCGACACGAGTGGAACAATCTCTTTGATGTAGATGTCTTTGATAATGGAGTTAACGCTGATCTCGGACTCATAAGATGCAAGAATCCTGGGATAATCAATGGGAGGTAAGATCACTTGAGGCATGTCCTCAGGGAAGAAGGGAAGCTCGTCAGGTGCCTGGTATCTTCGGACCATGGCTATCACATTAGTTGAGACCTATTGATCAGCAAAAATACATACCATGAGTCTTTTCACTCTCAAGCAACAGGAAATCAAGCAAGGACAAATTGGATCCCGGAATCGCAAGTTTCGTGTTGTCGTAAATGTTTGGTGATGACAGAAACTGTGCGCGTTCAATCAAGTCAAACAGGATGGAGTCTTCCATGCGCACGAGAGCAGCACGGATGTTGTTCAAATCCAAGACAGTGTCAGCTCGCTTGAAATCCATAGCAAAAGTGCAAATATCGTCAAAGAAAAAAAATAGAAAAAAGTAGAACTGAAGGAATTGATCGAGGATTTCGCTTCTATATATATATATGTATACAAAGTTGTTCGAGGAAATATCACTATGGCTTTGGATTTTTTCACCCAAATGTCATTATACATTGTGGAGTATCCACCGATTAGTCACTCCGATATCCCTAGCTACCCTGACCCTGTACCTTGTTTTGGATCCGCAGCGATCACGGCAACAAAAGGTTGAACCAACAAACAATCAACAACAACGAAGATTTGATACGATTAAGCGTAGACCTTACCTGGTTAGGTTGCTTATCAGAGTGAGGATGTGGTTTAAATAATAAATTGCGCCAAAGTTTGTGATGGTCATATCGTGAATATTGAAGGGTTGGAGTAATCTTGACATAGAGCCAATTTCATTCCTGTTCGATTTTGTTTGTTTTATATTTATACCGTTGAATCTCAAATCAGCCACAATAGTGATGATTCGAGCATGGCGCAGCCGATAATTTGCAAGGATCTCGAGATAAACAGATATTTGCAATGATGCTAATCTATGGTTTGAATCAAAGCGGATCCGAAATGAATTATAGCCAAGTTTCAGTATACTGCTGAACATCGACCATAGTGATAACTTTGATTATAATATTTCATGGAAAATCTGCTAAGCTTGAAACTGGGCAAACTCTTTTTTTTTTTACCGTTGCCAAGATACCAGTTTTGTAAATCATATCAATACTAGTCTAGCTTCAGAGTTGTAAAAACATATATTGAAAGGTCATTGAAAAGAAAAAATATGGCTGAACTACAATAACACACAGGCAGCTAAAAGTCCACTGAACAAACCAGTAATCATTCTGAGATTTATCGAGGCGTCGTTGGCTTGTAGCAAAGAAGAGGTACTTGGTGAGGTTCCGATTGTGGTGACCGTGCTAAAAGAGACAGTAGATTTTGTTGGACTGCCAGTTAATGTATCTGACTTAACTGTAGCCGTTCCTGTGGACACAATTCCGCCATTTGTAATAACCAAAGGTGATTTAGAACCAACTGAAAGAGCAGTACATTTGTTGCACACTTCGGTCACTGTCTTAGTCGTGCCACCATAGTGAATAGTTGACGTGCCGTCAGGAACATAGTTAACGACACAGGGCTGAGTGACTGTAATAGCCACATTAGCACTGGTCTTGGTGGTGATAGTGAAACCAGTGACAGAAGTTTGAATGCACTTGGTACAAACTGTAACGACCTGGGTGGACGTAGCTCCCACAACAATAGTCTTAGTTGTAAGAATTGTCAAAACAGATACCGAAGTATTGACAGGCGGTAGAATGATTGAGCTGCATTGAATAGGACCTCTTAACTTGCTAATAGTCGTCTGAATAGCTGTATTAATTCTGGCAAGAGCATCAGCAGCCATTGCGTTGGAAGCTCCAGCAGCATTAACCCTGATATTTCCAAGTGACAGAATATTATCCAGTCGAGCAAAAGCAGCACTTGTCGCCGCATTGACGTTGAACGTAACAGATGCTGATTGGAACAAGCAAGCAAAAGTCGTAAATGATGGAGAGCCTACCCATGAATTGAGGGTGGTAAGGAACTGAGAGGACCAAGTGAGAAGTGCAGACGGCGAAATCGTAACTGTATCACGTTTTGCCAGCGTAACAGCAACTCTGTCAGGAAAGACAAGGCTTACCAAGGCTTCCAAAACATCTTCAAACACGGCCCTAAATTGATTGATGAGTTCATCAATCTGAGATTTGGCAGTTGATTGAGGAATGCTAGCATTAATGTTTTCCATGAAGGCCGAGCTAATGGTAGAAAAAATATTGTCTACATAAACTCTGGGAGGAATCAAAGCAAAACTGGAACCAGCAGTAGCAGAAGGTTGAGAAGTGGATCCAAGACTTGCACTGTTTGAAGATGAAGACAGAATGGTACTAGATGGAATGACCGAGCTAACCCCGGAGCCAGTGTTTGAAACCGTAGAAGAACCATTGACAGAGTTGGATTCCGTGTTTGCAATGGTAGACAAACTGGTGTTAGATCCAGTACTAGACTGGTTGTTGAAGCTGGTAGTAGATACAGTTGTTGAACTTGAGCTGGAATTGGATGTAGAGCTGGTTGAGGCTGAGATTGAATCAGTAATAGAGCTTCTGGTTGAACCTGAGCTTGAACCAGTGGTCGAGCTGCTAGCAGAGCTTGAGCCTGAATCAGAGGCAGAGCTGGTGGTTGAACTTGAGCTTGAGTCAGAAGTGGAGCCGCTGGTAGAACTTGAGCTTAAATCAGTAGTAGAGCTGGTGGTAGATCTTAAGCTTGGATCAGTAGTAGAGCTGGTTGTTGAACTTGAACTTGAATCAGTTGTTGAGCTGGTAGTAGAGCTTGAGCCCGAATCAGAGACAGAGCTGCTGGTTGAACTTGAGCCTGTATCAGTAGTAGAGCTGGTAGTAGAGCTTGAGCTAGAATCGGTGGCAGAGCCAGAGGTTGAACTTGTGCTCGAATCGGTGGTAGAGCTGGTGGTTGAACTTGTGTTTGAATCAGTTGCAGAGCTAGTGGTAGAGCTTGTAGTTGAGCTTGAGCTAGAGTCAGTAGTAGAACTATTGGGGGCGCAAGTTACAGATAGTGCCCTCTTTCTTTTTTGGCCACTGGCATTATTTTGACAATATTTGAGCATGAGATTCATATTCGAATTGTCAGGATAGGTGACGAAGTCAGTATAGTACTTGTTATAGCCATTCATACAATTTGTGAAGTAGCTCTTACTGCCATAGGGATAGCAGACAGCTGCTCTCCGATTATCTGGACTCAGGCTAACATAATTCGAGACCGGAAATGCGTTGTAGTTATCAATCAGAAAGTTGCAGGTTTTGATAACGTCAGCCAGGGCACCTTCATTTCCTGTCAGTTGGTATCTTTGCACAGTAGGCTTTGACGCATCACAGGTTGATATGGAAGTGGTGGGGACAGTGGCCATGCAAAACTCAAAAACATTTTGCAATTCAGATTGACCAAATCCAACACGAACAGTAGGGTCATCGATGCAATTAAGACAAGATAAGAAAGCGTCTGGATCATTAGAAGGTTTGCAAGCCAACTGCTGTCTCTCAGTCGAAGTAGAGCTGTCCCACTGATCTTGAGGGATAGAATTGTATTGTGTAATGATTTCATTGCATTTAGCCATACATGCAATACCTTCTGGGGATTGAATATCTGGATCGTTCAATTCTGGCCATGTTGGTTTATCGTCTGCAAAGACTCTTGCGGAATTGAGGAGAAGAAGGAGGCTAACCACGGACCTTGAAAAGCTCATTGTGCCTACTTTTATTGGAAATTTTTACTTTGGGGGAAGCCAGTGACATATATACAAAAACACCTTTAGTCTTTTTGATATGATTGTAGCATTAGACATTAAATAAGTCTACCGTACTTTCTTTTTATAAGTACATGCTTCCAAACCGAGATTCTGGGTATGGCTCAGAGTCTTTGCGGCTAAGCTAAGCCAACCAAAGTTAACTGGGAGTTTGCAGATATACTTTTTCGTGACCCTGCTATTGAGTAAAAAGGTCCATACAAGGTCACAACAATATAGGCCTATACATAGATACTAGATCAAACTGTAACTCAGTATTTCAAAAAGCCAAGAGAAGATCCTGACTCACAACCTTAGTTGATATCTTGAAGCATAGCTAACAATTTTCCTCACCACCGAGACGCCTGTACTCGCAAAACAATACCTGCAGTAGAAAACGCCTCCAATATATGTGCCTAGATATATATCTGGCGCATTAATTCATGCACTCTGCTGGGCCAACTTCCATATCAAGTATTTTTGATGCGGATAACCGTGTTGATTAATTATAACTGTTCAACTCCTTTTGCACTGTGTGGGAGCTTATTAGCGAGAACATTTCATTTAAAGTCGTGCGTTTTTCTGGCACTCTTGATCTATTAATTAAACCAATTTACGAAGCGGCTAAAAAAGGGATATAGCTACGTTACTTCGACAGATCACCCAATTGCATCTTCGTTGATCACCGTTTATATATATTGGAAAATCCATGTCAAGATTAAATCACTTCCTCTAATAATCAATTATATTAAGTTAATCTGAATAAGAAAGTGAAGAGAAATGAACAGCTCTCTAACTTAGAAAAGGGTCCGCATGGCTAAAAGTCCCAATTAGCATAATTTTAGCCTAGGGTTAGGGCCTTGAATCTGCATGCAACAACAGATCCTCAATTGGCAACTGTCAACACATCAACGGTAGAATTCAAACTCATCAATAGGAATGAACAGGTAAAACGTGCACACAAAGTGAAAGTTCTTAATAATGAGTCTGTTTAGTATACAAATATAGCTGGTGAAAACAGTAGAGCCAGTGCTCAGAAGACTATTGGAATTGAAAACAGCGCATCCATTGGAGATAGAGCTGAAATTCTTTTTAAAGGCAAATTTTATCCAATTGGAGGAATTGATACTCCCAAACCCAGATATGAGTGCAGAAGTGGGAATTTTAGAACAGCATTTACAGTTGTTGCAATATTTAAGACAGGTAAGCTGGGCAAAAGCAGTTAAAAAAGAATTGATAGAAAGCTAAAATTTGTTGGATCTGTACTGAAAAAGACTCTCACACATTAAACGATTGACATGAAAATGCTCTTCTGTGGAAAACAGTCATAATCGCAACCAAGCATATTCAGATCGTTAGCGGAGAAATAGTAAGAGCACAATTCATTGTCACCTCAAAGTCATTGCAGCTTGATTCAATGTTTATTCTCCACGAAATTGTTTAATTGAAGAAGGTGGACATATCTATAAGGAGGTCTCTCTCTAGTTATAGTTACACTTTTACAACTTCAAAATATAGTTTAACTAAGCTTTCATGCAGATCACTGCGATTAGAATCTTAATTTAGCCGCACTACCAAAAAGAGTATAAGACAAACAATTTCAATGCACAATCCCGGTCCTATTGTCCGTTGAGATATATATGAGTTGAGTCTGGCGAAAAATAGTATTGTGTTGATATTGGGTTTGACGGAAATTTCAAGTGTACAAGAACGACAATTATAACCGAGCCTATTTCTATATCTTCTCTCTTCTCGTTGGCCTCCACATTCTTGAGATTGCTAACCCGTTCAGATATCCCTCATGCCTAGGCTTCCCGCGTAACTTGGGATTGTGAACCACAGTTTCAAATATTTCACCCAATCCCGCAATGTGATTATCTGTACCAGTCAACAACATGGACTGCGTTGGCGAACAAGCAGCAGCAGCATAGAACTGGTTTAGGCGTAATCCGGCATAAGCAAGTTTGTCCAAGACGGGTGTGTGGATTTCTCCACCAAACGCTCCAAGGTCGGAAAAGCCCAGGTCGTCAGCAACGATTACGAGGAAGTTGGGTTTATCTTGAGTCATGTTTTAATGATCTAGCGTGAAGCAGATCAGAGTCTTTTATATTCGTTGGTGAAAAGTCACATTCTTCATAACTTCTAGCATTGACGCAATATCGATAACGTGACAGATAAAAGGAATGAATATAAATATTAAGGTACAAGCAGAAATTACATTTACAACAACGATGTCAGAGCAGCGATTGATAAGGCAACTATGACTGATGATCCAGCGGAAGAAAACTTTCCTTTGGCAGAACTGGCAGCAGCAGCAGAACTGGCAGCAGAGGCAGAACTGGCAGCAGCAGCAGAACTGGCAGCAGAGGCAGAACTGGCAGCAGCAGCAGAACTGGCAGCGGCAAAACTGGCAGCAGCGGCAGAACTGGCAGAACTGGCAGCAGCGGCGGTAGAGTTATCAAGAGTACCGTTGATAAAGACGTAAGTCACATCTTTGGTTTCACTAAATCTTGCGACGGTTGGAGGGAGCAAATTAAAGTAGTCTTGAGACTCGACTTTTTCACATGAACAAGGATTAAACCTGATGCAGTAGCAGGTCACATCATAGTCAATGCCAGTAAGAGTGGTGTTGTAGTAGTACTGATAAACTCCATAGTTTCCCCAGTACCCGGGGTAATGCAGAGATGCAGATGAGGCCAAAATGAAAAGAGATGTGAGACCAAGAGCGGTAATCGCTCCTGCCGCAAAAGGAATAGTTGAGCCACCGCAAAATCGGCCATCAGCCAAAAATCGGCCACCAGCAGCAGCACTAGCAGGAGCCGCAGGAGGATTATTAAAGCCATTGTTTGATCCAGTATTTGATGAGCCTCCTCCGTTGGAACTGCTGGAACCGCTAGAACCGCTAGAACCACTTGAGCTACCAAAACTGGAGCCACCTGAGGATCTTCCACCACTGGAACCGTTGGAACCGCTGGAACCGCTAGAACCACTAGAGCCGCTGGAACCACTTGAGCTACCAGAACTGGAGCCACCTGAGGGTCTTCCACCACTGGAACTGCTTGAACCGCTGGAACCGCTGGAACCGCTGGAACCGCTGGAACCGCTGGAACCGCTGGAACCGCTGGAACCGCTGGAACCGCTGAAACCGCTAGAACCACTTGAACTACCAGAACTGGAGCCACCTGAGGGTCTTCCACCACTGGAACTGCTTGAACCTCCTCCTTGTCCGCCACTGCCGCTGCTTCCTCCTCTTCGCTTGGCCAACTCTATGGCAAGGTCATCTATGGCTGCCAGCGCAGTAGTCGTGAACTCATTGATTCGGTCTTTGATGGCCGAGATTTCGAGAGATAGAGACTCTGTCTCTTGAGGTGAAAAAAATAGCAGAGATGTTGCGATCAATGCAAAGATGTAGGATGTTGACTTCATGGTTATTAATTAGGGAGAACGAAAATTGTGTGTCGTAAACAAAAGATGGGAAAGGCTGCACTTTTATATCCAGGACATTTTCAGGAATGTCAAAGGGTCCTAGCCTAGATCCCGATCGTTGCAAATGCCCACATAGTGTGCAGTAAGAAATCAGCTATATATCTCCAGCTGACTTTCTTTTTTCCTTAACTTAGCTGTCAACTTTCTTTTCCTGTTAACCTCTTTCTGGACCTTCGTCTTTCTTTGGATCACAAACTCTTCTAGGCTTCACTCCTGCAAAGGTTTTTCTCCTCCCAGGATGCCACTACTGCTCAAGACTCCTCTTCCTTGGGAATATCTCCGCTCTCATCAAGGATGATGTTCCCCTCATCAGATAGGACTAACGGAATCTTCTCTTCCATGAACTCATTGATCTTGTGAAAGAATTGATTCCTCTTTTTCGGGGTCAAAGCAACTCCCCGACTTGATTTCTATATTTTTCTTCTTGATATTATTCGCGAACAAAATTAGTATAACATAGTTGGCTATTTCTTTGATTCTTATAACTTTAAAAATCTATATTTCAATTTCATCTTTTCTTCTTATACTCATCTTCCCTAGTCCTTCAAAGACTCTCCAGTCCTTAAAGCTCTTCAGCCTTCAACCCTTTCGCCAGCTCTAGAGACTCGCCCTTGCCTGTTCCAAGTCTAGAAGCATAATTACTTTTATTAACCTCATGCATTGGAGTTCAAGTCTGATCTCTTCCATCGTACGTCCCTATATATTTCAAATCAACCCCATTAAAAGACCCTTAATATTTATTACTATAGATAGGCTATCATGCAGGGACTTGAACCCTTTGGAAAATAACACTATAGCCCGACATCACTTGGCATTATACTTGGCATTAATTGTATACGTTCTTAAAAGCTTAAATTTCACACGGATTGATAAAAATAGATAAAAGAGGGGTTACCCATAATTAATATTCAACTATTATGGGCTTATAAAACAATATCTTATTACAAGACAAAATATCCAAACGGCTATAGCCATAAAACACCGTCCACTCGGAATGTCTCTCATTGTTGTATAAACTTCCGAGACCAAGTGTTGCCTAAAGTGGCGAGATACCTGATATCGAGATCATGAGCAGATCTTGGAGCCGAACCCTGTTTTCAGGTCTTAGGGCAATTTATAAGCCGCCTGTTCTTTTTATATCATCATCTTCAATGTAATCTAAAATATATACTTTATGAGAACTTTTGAACGACTCTAGCCTTTGAAGTGGTATTTGAGAGTTGTTCTGGTCATGAAATTAATCTGTAGAGTAGAGCAATTGTGGTATACTTCCAAACGTATCAATGCAAGTTCATTTTACACTTAAAGTATATAGAATGGTAATTATAATGTTACAAGAGAGAAAGTTGAATGAATAAAATTGAGCCAGCTACAGGACTCATGAGTAATGTGGTTAATATAGGGTAAGTCAAGCTAGAGAGCAAAAGAAATCAAATCTATAAGATTTCCAGCTGGTGCAGCCACAAGAGGATTCAACGCTGTAGGACCAACACACTTACTGCAGCCCTTCAGTCATAGTTTTTATGGTACCATTGGTGTGTTAATTCTGGTAGCTGAGTGATTGTGATAAATACATCTGCACTCGCCTTGGTGCTAATGGTATATTCCACCCCATAGCAGTTGTAAGTACCCTGTAGTTATGAGAAAACTGTGAAAACCTTGGTAGAGGTTGCGCTGTTAGAGAAAATGGTAGAGATAAAGGGAATGGGAGAACTCGGTGCGGAATCATTAGGCCCTTTCAATTTAGCAATAACAGATTGAAGCGATGCTTTGATGTTGCTAGGGGTAACAGCGGCATTTATTCGACTAGTAAAAATGGGTTCCAGAATAGAAAAAGCAGGAGGCCATGCAGGGTCCAAGTTGAAGTTGCTGCCTGGTACAAACAGGCAAAGTCATGCAAAGCAAAAGAAGAAATCCATTATTGGAAGTGGCTAACAATTCAGATGACAAGATATAAATAGTGACAATATCACGCTTTATCATAGTGGAGAAACTTGGTATAGAGACATTAATTGACCAATATCAGTATTGGAACTAGTAATAATTAAATAGGAAACCCAGGTTTTGCGCACATGTGATCAGTAGAAAAGATGAAATTAAAAGTTGAAGATGGGGAAGTGGAGAAATTGTAAAAGAAGGTGGGGTCCTATAGTATACATGATGAAGAAGTTATAGAGGGGAAATCAATAGTTGAGATGAGGAGTTAGTGGTTAACTGAGAGGATCAGTCAGTGGTCGAGGGAGGTGATGTAGTTGTTGGAGGCGACAAAGTTTTGCACCAATCTATGAGTGGACTGATATAAAGTAAATCTTCGGAAAACGTGGCGGCACAGTCAGTGCAGTCGTAAACCTGTAGTCTGACTACGTTGTCGTATAACCAAAATTAGGGTCCCTTCCATCAATTATTTATTGTGCAAAGGCAACCTTTTTGGCAAACATAAAAGTGTGGAACATCAGGTAAAATGTTGTGTAATTTAGTTGCTGCTAGCATGGGCAAATGATTCAAGAGTTGAAATAAATTTCAGCAAACCTTTGAATGTTGAATAAAATTTTAGGTGCTTAGGAACATTAGCATTCATGAAAGAGTTTTGTACTTTTTTTTGGCTATATAGAAATATTTTGAAGTACAATTTGATGCCAGATACCTCATATTGTGTAGAATTGCACTTTTCACACTCTATCATTACACAGAGGAAACAATAAACAAGAATATGGCCAATCGGTTAATTTACTTGGTCAAAAATTCAATCATGATGTCTGAAGGTTACAAAAGATATACATATGCCTCGGGTGATCTTGAAAAAGGATACACGGATTTAATTTTATACAATTTTTCATGCAATGATATGACCTCAATTTACCACTCCAAAAGGCAAGCAGCGTTAAAGGTAAACATAAAGCAGCTATGCATGCATTCTTATCATCGATGGTCTACTAATAAAAAATAGTTTATGAAGAAAAATTGAAATCCGAAGCGTGTTTTTAAAATATTGAACTTATAATTGTTGAAGCCAATGTTTGTGTCAGTATGAAAGATCATGACTCCTACTACAATATGCACAAACATGACTGCTACAGTCACGGCACCTCGTTACTTTAATAAACTACCTTGCATCTATATAATAAAAAGTTTTTCCGTTGGAAATACTTTTCTCTTTTTTAATCAAAATTATATCCTGTTATTACTGTAATATTATATTCTCTCCTGATTCCATATTTAGGATGTTCAGAGTTTATGCAAAAATATGCATTAGCTTAAATACCGAAGTTCTCCTGTACTGACATAAATATAAAATGTTTCTGTTTGATTTTCCTATGGCTTTTTGGCTTTTTGGCTTTTTGGCTTTTTGGCTTTTTTGGTCGTAGAGACGTGAAGCCTGATGGATGGGCTTGATGGGGTTGGTGATGTTTGTTTTTGGAGGTTTGATTTTCAAGTGGTGAACTTTTTTGGTGTTGCTTTTAATTGGGATAATTAGTCAGCTACAGGCACAGTTGGGAGTAATCATATTTTTTACAATATATATCATCCTAAAGTTGATTACTCTTGATGTTACTTATAGATGACTAATTGTCCCAACTAAAAACATCATCAAAAACAAAAAATAGCATACAAAATCAACCATAATAAATTTGACTTCTCCTTATGTCTGTAAAATGGTACTTTTATCATGATGATTTCACTATGGTAGCCAATTTAAAGTATAATCAGTAACCATGCATGCAGTTGATACAGCATTGATTCAAAGTTATTAGCCGACATATTTGACTACTCAAAAAATAAGATGAGAAGGAGTTTGAAGATTGGAAAAGTAATTGATTGAGTGTAAAGAACTAAACTAACAGAAAAGAGACCAATAGGCCACATTTTATAAGAATAACAAGTTAAATCCATAAGAAATAACAAAGTAGATGAGGTTAGAGCGGGTTAGAGCGGGTTAGAGCGGGTTAGAGCGGGTTAGAGCGGGTTAGAGCGGGTTAGAGCGGGTTAGAGCGGGTTAGAGCGGGTTAGAGCGGGTTAGAGCGGGTTAGAGCGGGTTAGAGCGGGTTAGAGCGGGTTAGAGCGGGTTAGAGCGGGTTAGAGCGGGTTAGAGCGGGTTAGAGCGGGTTAGAGC
>JAJMHO010000119.1:0-55713 GCA_030566085.1 Geotrichum histeridarum
TCCGCTCTAACCCGCTCTAACCCGCTCTAACCCGCTCTAACCCGCTCTAACCCGCTCTAACCCGCTCTAACCCGCTCTAACCCGCTCTAACCCGCTCTAACCCGCTCTAACCCGCTCTAACCCGCTCTAACCCGCTCTAACCCGCTCTAACCCGCTCTAACCCGCTCTAACCCGCTCTAACCCGCTCTAACCCGCTCTGCCGCTTAGCTAAACAGACAACTAAATGAGGATATTCAGTTATCACGATTTTAGTGAGGTTTTATATGAGAGTTTAGTCAGCTCTCAACACAATTGAGAGTAATCAACTTTAATAGTGCTTTAGAATATATAAAGATTTTTTGGTGATGTTTTCAGTTGGGAGTTTAGTCAGCTTTCACACCAATTTGGAGTAATCATCTTTAGTATGAGGGCTAAATTTAGTATCGCGATTTTAGTTTTTGGTGTTGTTTTCAGTTGGGAGTTTAGTCAGCCATCAACATAATTGGAAGTAATCAACTTTGGTATGGGTGGCTTTGCTCATTTACTATGGTACCTGATTCATCTATGGTTGTATTAAGGAGACAAGATAATGTTATAGTGACAGAAAAATTTTGATTAACCGACATAGTCCTGTAAAAAGTGTCCTGGTTTCATATACTGAACAAATACAAGGCTCAACAAACGGGAACGTTTACTGATGCAATAAGAACAATGGTATGAAGATTTTCTCAGGTGGGCGAGACACTTAAGCTATGAGGGTGCTTCTCTACTTGTTTTCAAATATATAATTACTTGCAAACCAAGTATTCAAAACTCCTTGCTAATTTTTTTTTCTAGCTTAGAAGAGGTTTTTGGATTGCTGAATTTTGAGTAGTTTTTTAAGACATTTTCAGACTGTTACTAGACGATAAGCCGGTTGTAGTGAGATAGTACATGCTAAGGTTCATGGGAAGCTAGTCCATGGTAGCTCGATTCTTTTCCATAATCAATGTACATTTGACCATATATTGGCAAAGCTCAATTTTAAACTTGGCAAGGCAGAAGCGATTGGAGATACTGAATATTGAATTTAGGGACGTGGATCAACTGTGATATTCAAGACTGGAATTTTTGCCTCGATCCAAAAAAGATAACAGCTAAAAACATGCCTCGGATTTCACTTTTTATGTATAGACTATTTTTTTATTAGTAGGGTATCGATAATTAAGAATGCATACATAGCTGCTTCATGTTTACCTTTAACGCTGCTTTCAAGTGGAAAATTGAGGTCATATCATTGAGTGAAAAATTGTATAAAATTAAATCCGTGTATCCTTTTTCAAAATCATCCGAATCATATCTGTATCTTTTTTGAACTTCAGACGTTATGATTGAGTTTTTAACCAAGTACATTTAACCGATTGACCATATGCTTGTTTATTGTTCCCTCTATCTGTGTAATAGTAGAGTGTGAGAAGTACAATTCTACACGATAACTGGCATCAAATGATTCTTAAAAATATTGATATATAACCAACAAAAGTACAAATCTCTTTCATGAATGATAAGGTTCCTATGCACCCAAAATTTTATTCAACATCCAAAGGTTTGCGAGAACTTGTTTAAACTCTTGAATCATTTGTCCAAGCTCATGCTAGCAGCGACTAAATTACAAAACTTTTTACCTGATGTTCCATACTTTTATGTTGCCACAAGTTTGCCTTTGCACAATGAATAACTGATGGATCTTAATTTTGTCTATACGACCATGCCCTCGGACTACAAATTTAAGACAGTACTGACTGTGCCGCCACATTTTCCGAATATTTACTTTATATCAGTCCACTCATAGATTGGTGCAAAACTTCGTCGCCTCCAACAGCTACTTCCACAACTACGTCACCTCCCTCGACCACTGACTAATCCTCAACCACCACCAACTCCTCATCTCGACTACTGGTTTCTCCTCCATAAATTCTTCATCTTCTACTACGACCCCATTTTCTTTTACAATTTCTCCACTTCCCCATCTTGAACTTTTAATTTCAATTCTTCTACTGATCTCACAAAAGGTGGGTTTCATTTAATTATTACTAGCTCAAATACTGGTATGTAGTACTGCCTCTATACCAAGTTTCTCCAATATTACGAAGCGTAATACTGTCACTATTTCCCCGTTGGCATTTATATCTTGGTCATCTGAATTCTTGGTCACTTCCAATAAATGGACCTTTTCTTCTGCTTTTCATTACTTTCTCTGTTTGTACCAGGCACCAACTTCAACTTGAACACTGCATGGCCTGCTGCTTTCTCTACTCTGGACTCCATGGCACTAGTCGAATAAACGCCGCTGTTGCTCTTAGCAACGTCAAAGCATCGCTTCAATCTGCTATTGATAAATTGAGAGGGCCTGATAATCCCGCACAGAGTTCTCCCATTCCCTTTGATTCTACCATTTCTCTAACAGCGCAAGCTCTACCAAGGTTTTTACAATTTCTGATAACTGGGTACATACAAATGCTATGGAATTTACCATTAGTACCAAGGCTAGTGCAGATGTAGTTATCACAATCACTCAGCCACTGTGTGGTATTACATATATTCCTGATTAAACCAGAATTAACACGCGTACTACAACGGTACCACCAAGACTGTGAATGAAGGGCTGCAGTAAGTGTGTTGCTCCTACAGTTGAATCCTCTTGTGGCTGTGCCTACTTCTGGTGTACCAAATCATGCATTTTTGCCAAAGTTTTCTACTCAGTCCATTCTCCCGCCTGTCACTCTGTCTACAGTGCCAACTGCGCGAGCAGGCAATCCTATAGTTTTGCTTTCTTTTGCTCCCATAGAAACCAGCCCAATCCAACAAGTGCTTGATTTACCCTATATTGAGCACATTATTTATGAGTCCTGTAGCTGGCTCAATTTTATTTTTTATTCAACTTTCTCTCTTGTAGCATTTTAATTACATTAAGGGTAAAATAAACTTGCATTGATACGTTTGGAAGTGCGGCAGTAAATTTATCACCACAATTGCTCTCCTCAACAGATTAATTTCATGACCAGAACAACTCTCAAATACCACTTCAAAGGCTAGAGTCGCTCAACAGTTTTCATAAAGTATATCTCTTAGATTACATTAAAAATGCTGATATAAAACGCACGGGCAGCTTATAAAATTGCCCTAAGACCTGAAAACAGGGTTCGGCTCCAAGATCTGATCTCAGGTATCTCGCCACTTTAGGCAACACTTGGGTCTTGGAAGTTTATACAACAATGAGAGACATGCCGAGTGGACGGTGTTTTATGACTGTAGACGTTTGGATGTTTTGTATCATAATAAGATATTGTTTTAGCCCATAATCGTTGAATAACTCATGGGTAAACCCTCTTTTATCTTTATATCAATCCGTGTGAATTTAACAATAGTTTAAGCTTTTAAGAACAATGCCAAGTGATGTCGGCCTACAGTGTTATTTTCCAACGGCTTCAAGTTCCTGCATGATATAGTAATAAATGGGTTCTTGTCCAACCATCGTACTCGTCAACATGAGAGAGGCTGGTAGAAAAGGAAAATGGGCAAATGCGGCTTGACGTCAGTTACAGTAAACGACGGGTAGTACCGCGCTGATCACTGGGGAACGGTATGTTTAAAGGAAGATGGCAGTGCGCAGGCGGTGCTCATTCACACTAAGGTGGTGTCGTGACCATAATTTTCATACATCTTTTATTGAAGTTTTTTTTTTTTGCAAAGTGCCTTCGTCTTGAACTTTACACTATACAATTGTCAGCCCAAGATGATATTTGACTGAGTCATTGACACTGATCGTAATATTTCTTACAAGTTGAATTCTTGAAGATGAAATCAAATGTTGAAGGGTTTAACGGGTTAATTTGAAATAGGGGCGATGTGGGCATTTCCAACGAGGCTATGATGAAATAATGTCCCAATCGAGAAATGCTTAGCAATTAATACGATAAAACTACGTACAAAACTACTGGGATCTAGGCTAGCACCCTTTGAGATTCCTGACAAAGTACTGGGTATAAAAGTGCAGCCTTTCCCATCTTTTGTTTACTACACACAACTTTCGTACTCCCTAATTAATAACCATGAAGTCAACATCCTACATCTTTGCATTGATCGCAACATCTCTGCTATTCTTTTCACCTCAAGAGACAGAGTCTTTATCTCTCGAAATCTCAGCCATCAAAGCACGAATCAATGAGTTCACGACTACTGCTCTGGCAGCTAGAGATGACCTTGCCATAGAGTTGGCCAAGCGAAGAGGAGGAAGCAGCGGCGGCGGTGGCGGAAGAGGAGGAGGTTCAAGCAGTTCCGGTGGTGGAAGATCCTCAGGTGGCTCCAGTTCTGGTAGCTCAAGTGGTTCCAGTGGCTCTAGCGGTTCCAGCGGTTCTAGCGGTTCCAGCGGTTCTAGTGGTTCTAGTGGTTCTAGCAGTTCCAATAGAGGTGGCTCATCAAATAGTGGATCAAACAATGGCGGCTTTAGGAATCCTCCTGCGGCTCCTGCTAGTGCTGCTGCTGGTGGCCGATTTTTGCCTGGTGGCCGATTTGGCGGTGGCGCAACTCTTCCTTTTGCGGCAGGAGCGATTACCGCTCTTGGTCTCACGTCTCTTTTCATTTTGGCCTCGTCTGCATCTCTGCATTACCCCGGGTACTGGGGAAACCATGGAGTTTATCAGTACTCCTACAACACCACTCTTAATGGCACTGACTATG
Organism: Geotrichum histeridarum; assembly: GCA_030566085.1. NCBI lineage: Eukaryota > Fungi > Ascomycota > Dipodascomycetes > Dipodascales > Dipodascaceae > Geotrichum > Geotrichum histeridarum. Next base: position 4,699 of record JAJMHO010000119.1, read on the forward strand.
ATGTGACCTGCTACTGCATCAGGTTTAATCCTTGTTCATGTGAAAAAGTCGAGTCTCAAGACTACTTTAATTCGCTCCCTGCAACCGTCGCAAAAATTAATGAAACCGAAGATGTGACTTACGTCTTTATCAACGGTACTCTTGATAACTCTACCGCTGCTGCTGCCAGTTCCGCCAAAGGAAAGTTTTCTTCCGCTGGATCATCAGTCATGGTTGCCTTATCAATCGCTGCTCTGACATCGTTGTTGTAAATGTAATTTCTGCTTGTACCTTAATATTTATATTTATTACTTTTATCCGTCACGTCATCGATATTGCGTCAATGCTAAAGGCTATGAAGAATGTGGCTTGACTATGAAGAATGTGGCTACACCAACGAATATAAAAGACACTGATCTGCTTTAAGCTAGATCATCAAAACATGACTCAAGATAAACCCAACTTCCTCGTAATCGTTGCTGACGATCTGGGCTTTTCCGACCTTGGAGCGTTTGGTGGAGAAATCCACACACCCGTCTTGGACAAACTTGCTTACGCTGGATTACGCCTGAACCAGTTCTATGCTGCTGCTGCTTGTTCGCCAACACGGTCCATGCTGTTGACTGGCACAGACAACCACATTGCTGGATTGGGTGAGATGTTTGAAACTGTGGTTCACAATCCCAAGTTCCGCGGAAAGCCTGGGCATGAGGGATATCTGAACAGTAAAGTCGCTGCCCTCCCAGAGATTTTGTCTGATGGTGGATACGACACCATCATGTCTGGTAAATGGCACTTGGGACTGCTCCCTCATACGTTGCCTGCTCAGAGGGGATTTCAGAAAAGCTATGCTCTCTTGCCTGGTTGTGCAAATCATTATGGTTGGGAGCCTCAGCTGGAAGACCCTAACGAACCTCTTCCACCATTCATGAAAGCCACGGTGACTGCATTGCATGTTGAGGATAATGAATATCAAAAGGATATCCCCAAGGATTTTTATTCCTCCGATTACTACGCAACCAAGTTTATTGAATACTTGGACAAACATCAGGAAGAAAATAAAGATGCCAATCTTGAGAGACCCTTTTTTGGTTACCTCACTTTCACTGCTCCACATTGGCCAATTCAAGCTCCGCGCCATTTGATTGACAAGTACAAGGGCCAATATGATGAGGGCCCTGAGGTATTACGCCAGAAACGACTCGCTCGACAGGTAGAGCTCGGAATCATTCCCAAAGATGTTGAGCCTCACCCAGTGATAGCTTCTGATAATTCAGCGTGGGACAAATTGGACCTGGACCAGCGTCAAAAGTCGGCTCGAGTTCGAGAAACTTATTCCGCCATGGTGGAACGACTTGACTGGAACGTGGGGCGCGTTATTGAAGATTTGAAGAAAAAGGGCATCCTCGATAACACCGTAGTCATTTTCATGAGTGACAATGGTGCTGAAGGTGCTTCTTTTGAGGCCAGGCCATTGTTGGGTGAGAGTATCGAAAAGCATATTGCAAAGTACTACAACAATTCGCTGGAAAACATTGGAAACTATGACTCGTACACATGGTATGGACCACGATGGGCTCAAGCTGCCACTGCTCCTTCAAAACTGTTCAAGACATTTTCATCTGAAGGCGGCATCCATGTACCCTTTATTCTGTCGTACCCTGGCATCAACGAGGAGCTGAAGGGCACCATCTCCAGTGTCTTTTCAACCGTTATGGACGTGGCACCTACACTCCTGGAGTTTGCTGGAATTCCTCTGCCTGATACTGCCAATTTCCGCGGCCGCCAAGTTGAGCCCATTCGTGGAAAATCTTGGGTTCCATTTCTACAAAGTCCTTCGACTATTGGCCGCATCCATGATAGTGATAGCACAGTTGGTTGGGAGTTGTTTGGTCATGGAGCCCTACGCAAGGGAGACTGGAAAATCACCTTTTTGGCAAAGCCAGTAGGGGACGAGACCTGGAAGCTTTACAACATCAAGAATGACCCTGGCGAGATCCATGACTTGAGTGAACAGGAGCCAGCAAAGTTCAAAGAGTTGATTGATGATTGGGACGAGTACGTAGACACCACTCAGGTTATTGGTCTGGCTAGCAATCTCAAGAACGTGGAGGCCAACGAGATAGACGACGAGACGCTCTGGATGAAGTATGAGAGAGTCAATAGTTATGACATTCAGAGACGTGTAGATAGAGGAGAGAAGATATAGAAATAGGCTCGGTTATAATTGTCGTTCTTGTACACTTGAAATTTCCATCAAACCCAATATCAACACCAATTAATCCCACTTTTTACCCACTATTCCTTTTTCAATCAAAACAACGATATCCCCCTAGATGGCACAACAAACGCACTACTCGAGTGCTATCCTTCAGTCACAGCGACCAACGGATGTCTCTAGCGTGCTTCGCACGCGTCTTACATCTGCCGAGACATTAAACACGGATGTTGCAAACTGGCTCAGAGACAGGGCGCGTATCGAAACGTCATATGCTGCGGAGCTGGAAAAGCTAGGAAACCGCCAGGTTCCGAATCTCTCTGAATCGCTCAGTGTTGTCTGGGACAGTTTGCTGCAATCAACGCGCGATATTTCTAATGCTTCCTCGACCCTTGCCAGCAAAATATTTGTGGATGTGGAGCAGCCTATGCGCACTTTCAACAAAGGACACCAATGGATGGAAATAAAGCCGCTGTGCGACGAGTTGGATTCTCAAGCTCAGCTGTTGCAGAGCCACCAGGACAAAGTCGATAAACTGCTTCGAAAACCGTCCAGACAGAATCAAGAGTTTGAGATTGCACAGCATTCTCTGACCGAAGTTCAACTACAATGGGAGAGCCGAGCTTCCAGTTTGATAAATCAGATAGAAGGAATAGATGGCAGCCGTCTGGAGCTCTTAAAGTCTACATTAATCACTCTTGGTACAATGCAAACAGATCACTGTACCAAGGCAGGTACAGCAAATGAGGCTTTGCTCAACGACTTGTTCAAATTTGAACCTACGAAGGATCTCGAAGATTTTGCAGCAAAGGTTAGTAATGGAGACATTCGGCCACCTCCTAGACTCATGCAGATGCGCAATGGAAGCACTTCCGACGCTTCTGCCATGGGACGATCGACAACTGGCGAAAGTGAGGTTGTCCCTGAACTACCCACATTTGTGCCATCCTCTGGGTCGAAATTGCGTTCCAAAATGGGCTCCATCTTTAGATCTTCTAAAAAGAAAAACAAGCAGCCAGCTCAACCTGAAGTTTATGCCATGACGGGTGAATCTCCCGCCATGCCTTCAACTCCTGTGACCCCAGGACCTGCAAATCGGGGTACCCCAGGAACCCCCCGCACTCCAGCTACTCCTGGTGTGAGTGAACCTGTTCCCCGCGGACGTTACAGAGGGACCGCCGTTCATGAAGATGCTTCAAAGAGGCCACCACCACCCCCACCTGCTGCTCGAAAGTCCAATGGACCCTTTGTACCATCGGTTTCCGCTGCATCGCGCGAGCAATTCAGATTTGACAATTCGTTTGAAAGGAACTTGCCAGATACGCCAGAAGAATCTATTCGGTCTCAGCCTCTTGCTTCGCCTGTCGAAGGCGAACTGCCAGATAAGCCATCAAGGTTTAGTATTGCCATCAACCAGGCTTCTATCCAGCCGAGTGGTGATGACGACGTGGCCCTCTCCGTTGTTGCTTCCCAGTTAAGAGCGCGTAAGACGATATCAGGACGTGGACAGCGTGGTCGCAGAGACATTCAAAGCACGCTCTTTCAAGGAATTGGCCCTACTGGCGATGATAATATTCCTACGGCTACAGCAATCACCTCAGATGCCCCCCTTTCCGCCACGGGGTCTAGTACAGTGACTCTTTCTCCTATACAAGATACAACTATTGCAGACAGTGTGCAGTATCCAGCCATAGTCCCAACTCTAAACCACCAGCCAATGCCCAACGCGCCTGGCCTTAATGCAACATTTGAGAAAACGATAAGCGCAGTAATTACTGATGGCAATGTTACTCGCGCTCAGCTTGTTGGCGAAATTGTCGTTGGTTACCAAGGGCCAATTGGTGCCACCCTTGCTCTCAAGGTTGGAAACTTGGACCAGTTTGATACAATTCGACCAAACGAAGTGTATGCACCTCTTGTTAAAACAATTGATTTGGCAGCTGGGCTGTTTACAGTGGATACAACTGTTCTCAATGGCAATGTTGGTGCAGCCTTCAAGGTCATGTCGTACGATGCTCAGCGGTATGTTCCTGTTGACTTTACCCCCATCTGGCGTATTGAGCCTAATCAGAGCTCGCTGATGCTCTCGTACAAGTTGTCAGACACTTTTCTGCCTCTTTGCAAAACCAGCCCCCTGGTTTTGCATGATCTTGTGATCACAGTGCCTGTGGAGGGCGGCAAAGCTACATCTGCTCTGTCCAAGCCTCACGCTGTCTTCAACAGGACCAAACAGCAGATTGTGTGGAAATTCACTGAACCGATTGCTCTTTACGCTGGTACTGAAGACAGGTTGCTGTGCCGGTTTGGCACGGAAGGCGGAGTTGTACAAGAATCTAGTCTGGGTATTTCAGTGTCGTACAAGGTACTACCTACTACACTAGATGAAAAGGAGGTTACGCTAAGCTACAGTGAGAAATTGGAAGGAGCAGACTGGAAAACTATACAGCCTGTTGTGTCTATCTCAACAGGCAAGTTCCAAGTACATAGCCAAGAAAATGTACAGAACAAGGCTGGGGTCAATGGTAATGGTAATGTTTAGGGATATATTTAATAAACGTTTTGAATTTTCATATGTGTGGGACAATAAATAAGCTGCATCAAGGTAAGGTCATATAGTCATAAATAGTGGTGTGAAGCATGGGCCCTATCAAGAGGCAATGAAAAAAAAAGTGGTCATAACGAGAAATAGTCATAGTCAGACAAATGACTAAATTCAAGCTCTTCGTTGCGACGTTCGGATGGATCTGAGTTCTTGTGCCCGCACAACACCCTGTCCATTGACAATGACTCTCATTCGCAGGGCAGGTCTTGGGATTTGCGCAACTGGATGAGATGTGGTGATTGCTTGTCTTGAAGTTGAAGCAGCGACAGATGCAGCGGGAGGTGCGGCCGAGACGGACATTGCACGTGAGACGGATTTGAGAAACTGAGCAGACATGGATCTTTGCATTTCGAGTAAGAGCAATTGTATTGTAAGTTGTAGATGATTGTAGATAAATTGTGTGAGACAAGAGTGAGATTTGTCTGGGGACGAAGTCAATTTTATATATAGTCGAGATAAGTATGGCAACCGAGTCTCGGCGATCGGCTTTGAAGCGAGGCTCAAAGGAACAAACGGAAGACTCACATTGCGTTTCATGTGGAGAGGGTTAGGGCAGTGGCTGCTGAAAAGTGACCTAATAAAGAAAGTATGACATAATATTAATCACGCTAGTACTACCAGTTTAGGTTGTGCCCAGAGCACAAAGAGTCAAAAGAAAACTTTGGAAAAAAAAAACCTGGGGTATTTCGAAGTCTATGCCTGGTGAGTAATTCTATGCCATTAATTGCTACAAGCTTTGGTCGGTAATTAGGAATAGTTAATTCTAGCAGCTGAAACTCAGTTGAGCAATCTACTAAGCCTAATTGAAATTAAACACGCGTTATCGGAATCTGGGGAAAGACCAGTTTAAAGTAATCATGCCAGATTTATATTGCTATTGCCTAATGCTAAAATTATGCCTCATTCATTTTTATGCCTCGTCCAGGTACTGGATGCAACTGTCCATCTCCTCATCCGTCAAGGACTGGATATACAAACACTTGGCCAGTAAATCCGAGTCGCCATTAATCTTGTAGTTACCTGACCATTCAATGCACTGGATTAGCGACTTTACAATTGATGCGGACATTCGGAACCGATCAAAATTAACTAGCTTCTTCGGCCGGCTTATGGTACCTTCGCTTCTATTGTTTTCGGCTGAGCTTGATTGCAGTGGTCCATTGTTTGCTTCCACCAGAGCTGGTCGTTCTGCGTTGTATGTCAAGTCACTCAAATATACTGCCAAAAACGGAATGCATCCCTTGGAGGTGTCGAGAGAATTGAATTCAGCTCTCAACCTATGGAAATTGCGAAATGGACTCACAATGTTTTCGAGAGCTTCCAGCATAGCTGTGTCTTCAGGAAGAACAGCTTTCCATGTCTTTGTGAGTCGTCTGATACATCCACTTGACAAGGCAAGAACGACCTGCATCATTGTCGCGTAATTCTGAAGGCGTCGAGCTTGGTGCGCAACATGAATGAACCTTGCTATAGCTTGAACCCGCTCCGACAGCACTCGTGTGAGCAGAATCTCAGATTTAATCCAATTGACCATTAGATTGAACCGTGAAATGACAACCTCAACGCCTGTCGCACCTCCTTCAACGAGGTAGCCCAGCCAACTCTGAACAGGAGTCAACTTTTGATTCCAGTTCAACTCAATGAGCTCTTTCCAGTCAATTTCACTGAGGGCATCCCGTTCAATCAGCGTGAATTGTTCCGCTAAGCGTTTACTACTGAAGTTCAAGACAAAAGGCGCATGGTTACCATAGGGCACAGACGAGGCTACTGACAATGGGTCTTGTGGTGGTCTTGGGATTCCAGCTGAGGTGATTGGGTCTGGCACTCGATCCGTTTGCAACTTGAGCGGTGGTGGTCTCTTTCGCCCTGCAGCCTGACCTTCTTTCGCTTTTGTTGGCGTCTCAAAAGCTTTTTCATAAAGACTAGTACTTGACATTGGCGGAGAACTGGATAAGCTCTTGACCGGTTGAGAGCTCTTTTCGTGCTTGACATAGGTTCCCTCTAGTTTTCTTAGAGCAGCATCTATTTCGTCGTCCTCAGGTGTGTCATCAGGAATCAGGGCAAGTTCAGCAACTAGATCAGGATATCCCTGCATGGCAGATGAGTCTGTGCCTTCCATTGCCCCTGATTGACGTTCACCAGCGTAGAAGTTTGGCACCCGCATATGCATGGGACGGGGTTTCAAACCGCTGATTCGGGGTTCTGTAATGCTAACTGCTACTGCTCCCCTCATGCCTGATGAGAAAAAGGAAGATGTCGAAGAGTTGCAAAGACTGGGAGACTTTGCCCGCAGGTTATTTAGATTTTTCATCCTGCGTAGGCCGAGGCCGACAGGTCCAGCATCACTTGAAGTGGAGACTTGATCCGAGAGTTGTGAGTCGTAAGAGTCAAATGATTTCATTGACTGGATGGAAAGGGTATTAGGATTCGGAACTGAAAGTTCGGAATTCGAGTCCCAGTCAAGAACAGAAGCCGTACTACTCCGCGGAGGAGGGTATACATGTAAAGCAATTGAATTGCGGATGTTCATGCTGTCAATGAGCGATGGTCGATATGAAGCCTGTGATAGTGGCCGTAGTTTTCGTACTGGAGACAATGAGCTATGCGAGAAATTTCTTATTGATGATGTCGGGGAAGACTTTGAGTCAAAATTCAGCGAGCCGTGTGGGCTGGGGGGTTCAGAGCTTAAATCGAGGTGCTTAGTATTGACATCTGGTGTGTTTGTGGATGATCCAAAGCTCGTATCATTGGTTATGCTATCGGGATTGGGGCTTTGGAATTGTGTGGCAGGGGAACGAGAGAGGGTGGATGATATTGATTGGTGTGACCGCCTTGAATTGTTGGACAAAACGGACAGTGATGAAATGCTTGAATCTCTCAAATTTGAATGAGATATTGGTCGGGAGGCGGTTGGTGTTGCACGAACAGGAGTAGAGTGAAAATCCTGGTACTTTAGTATATTATCAAGCTCCTCAATGACACGAGCACTTAGAATGTCAATTCTGACTTTTCCTTGCTCTGATTCCAACGACGCCCGAGTTGCTTCGCTGGGAGGTTTGTGACTGTCAATATGCATGACTCTCGAAAAAAATTTATTCATAGCCTTGTCCTTACGGAGCCCAAACTCGCGCTTCCAAAAATCGACCATACTCCGTGCAGATTTATGTGGCTTTTTCTCTGTATCCAGAACGGGTGCCATGGATTGAACTGGCGTAGGTGGATGTATGGCTCTAACTTCCACATCTATTGACAAACTTATTCCTCCTTTGATCAAGCTGCCCACCATTGACAACACATGATCCTGGGTCTTGACGGGGTCTTGTTGTGATGATTCCGGTATTTCTGACGTACTGAGAACCGGTTTAATGGGCATCTGATACATTGACAAGACCGTCGTACGTCTCGTCGCTGCTAGACCAGGGCCAGTGGATCCTAACTTTCCACCTGGCGGTACTCCTGTTTGTGGGTCTATACTTAGATGCTTTGCCGGCAATTTCGGGCTGGGCAAGTCCCAGTACAATGCGCAGGACCGTAACCAGCATGTTTTGAGTTGGTTTAAAATCTGAATAAATGAGGAAGAAGTCTGGCCCAATTCCCAAGAGTATAGTGCCGTGACATAATTCGAAAAGCTGACTCTCAGATTGTAAGAAGGCACAAAGTCGTCCGGGAAAAAGTTGAGGATCCAATGGCGTAGCATGACAAAAGTTCGAACAGCAACGTCTCGGCCAACCTCACTATGTTCAGTCGCGGTAGATTGAGTCAATACAGCCCACGCCATTCGTCCTACTAGAAGCTCCAAAAGTTGATGGGGCGTCATGAACATGCGGAACGTTAAGAAGAAATCGGAGAGTAGATCATAATCCAAAATATCCTGAGAGGTGAGGTATATCACAATCATTTCAGCTGAGGCTACTGACAGCTTACCTGAGTTGGGATCAAACCTGATAAGTGTGGGATCGGACCGGGATTCAGGAAGCGACAAAGCGACAATAGTGGCAGGTGTATAGTTGGACAATCGGAACGGCCAGAAGTGAGAGATCGGCCTGGACTCTCTGCGTCCACGATCTGGAGTCAAGTCCCTGGCCTTAATCATGCTGAATGCTATAGCTGATTGATTAGCAACGGGAAGCCCTGTGTCGCGTAAAAAAAAAAATAAATAAAATGAAAATCATACCTTTGGTCGGGTCATGTATTTCGAAATGGTATAGATAGGGTAGGAAGATTTGTGTCGTGAAACTTGATCAAAGTCCAGAGAAGACAAGGCCGAATAGAGTTTGTACTGTAAGCACTTTGAGGCTGGCTATTACGCGAGGAGTTGAAACAGTTTGCACTTTGGCGATCTTTATGAAGATATTCCGAGCTTGTGCACTGTTACAAGTTTAATAGAAGAATAGAAGGAAAAAATTGTCAAAATATAATTCTGCTACACGAGAGTCGAGTCCATGAGAACTTATGATAGTGGGATCTGCGGGTTACTAAAGCGACAAGGGGTGAGACAAAAAACGTGGAAAAAGCTAATCACGAGGTAAATATGTCTGAACCTGAAACTTATCGAATCTTGTTCACGAAGGTAGCGAAACTGAGTAGAAAAAAAAAATGAAAGAAAAAGAGGAGAATCAAGACCGGGCAGGAGAGAGTCAGAATTGATCTACTCTCGATAATAGCCCCAGTGCAGTGCGCTCAACTTTTTTTTGTGTTGTTGTAAAGAATGAAGGAGGGAGACTGAAATATGTGATCATTCATTGCAAAGCACAGATGACTAATCTTGTTGTGAGTGATGATTAATACATACTATGTCATGTGACTTAGTTTAGAATGAGACAAGTTTTGTGCTTAATTTTGTGACATGACTATTTACGGCATTACCCCGGCTCTTGAATTCGGTCCAACGCAAATTTCCCGAAAAGTTATCGTCATTGGGGTAAGGGTTTGACCAAAAGTCTGGAGAAGACTGAAAATTCCACATGGGAAACGTCAAGTCAAGACGAGGAAACCCGAGTCGGCTTGATCCTCGGAAAAAAATCAATCAGTATCCAACCAATTAGTTATGTAGAAGGTATATAAACACACTTGTTGCCATTTTTCAATCAGACTCATCCTTTTTTTTTCACCTTCCCCACAATTTACACACAATGGCCCCAGCTGAGAAGAAGAAGAGCAAGAACGCTGCCATCGACCTTATCGCAGGAGGTACTGCTGGTCTCTTTGAGGCTCTGTGCTGTCATCCCCTTGATACCATCAAGGTCCGTATGCAGCTGTCAAGCAAAACTGGACCTGGTGTGAAAAAACTTGGATTCATTCAAACCGGTGTTCAAATCGCCAAGCGTGAGACGCCTTTGGGTCTCTACAAGGGTCTTGGTGCTGTTGTCACTGGTATCATCCCCAAGATGAGTATCCGATTCTCATCTTACGAGTTCTACAAGAAGAATCTTACGCCTGAAAATGGCGCGATCACAACCGGTAACACCTTCATTGCAGGTGTTGGTGCTGGTCTTACCGAGGCTGTGCTTGTCGTCACCCCTACTGAAGTCGTCAAGATTCGTCTGCAAGCCCAGAATCACTCGCTTGTTGACCCTCTCGCTGCCCCCAAATATAGAAACGCTGCTCACTGTGTCTGGACTGTTCTCCGCGAGGAAGGTGTCACTGCTCTCTACCGTGGTGTCGCCCTGACTGCTGCCCGACAGGCATCCAATCAAGGTGTCAACTTCACTGTGTACAGTGAACTGAAGAAGAGACTGCATGAAATGCAGCCACAGTACGAAAACCAGCTCCCATCATGGCAGACTTCCTTGATTGGTCTCATCTCTGGTGCCCTTGGACCCCTCTCAAACGCTCCTCTCGATACCATCAAGACTCGCATGCAACGCGAGGGTGGTACTGCTAAGGAGTCGGGACTCAGCCGATTCACCAGAATCACCAAGCAACTGATCGCCCAGGAGGGTGTGCACGCTCTGTACAAGGGTATTACCCCAAGAATTATGCGTGTTGCTCCTGGTCAAGCCGTCACTTTCACTGTTTATGAATACGTTAGGGATATTCTTGACAAGATTCCAGGCCTGGGTGATGCTGCTTCTACCTTTGAAGAATAGTTTTGTTGTAACTTGTAGTTATATCCCCATTAGGACAGAAAAAAGTTTTGAAATTGTTACAAGACTATGGAAAGCACAGAAATATAAAGATGGATCTACCAGTTTACCATCTGCTGTTATCGTTATCATTGGAATTGCCACCGTATCTATCGTCATCGTTCTTGCGGCGGCCATAGTTGCCATTGTCATTGTCATTGTCGTTGCGGCCATAGCTATTGTTGTTGTTGTCGTTGCGACCGTAGCTATTGTCATTGTCATTACGGCTATAGCTGTCATCGCTGTTGCCATAGTTGTTATTCTTACGGCCATAGCTGTCATCACTGCTGCCAAAGCTGTCGCCATCTCTGCGACCTTGGTTCTGGCCGCTGTAGCCCTGTTGCTGCTGATTCTTCATTTCCTCCTCCTTCTTTTTCTTCTCCTTGTGCTCGTCGTACTTGTCACTTGCCTTGTCTTGGACGAAACTGCCGGCAATGGCGCCAACAATAGCTCCTCCAATGGAGTTCAAGGTGGAGTGGCCACCTTCGCCAGTGAGCTTGTTACCAGCGACACCCCCGGCAATGGCTCCAGTCACACCGCCAAGGAAACCGCGTTCTCCGGTTTGGTTCTCATCCTGGTTACCGGAATTGTAACTGCCTTGGTTACCAGAGTTGTTGGAGGTGCTGTAAGTGTTGCCCTCACCGTAGAAATCTTTGTTAGACATAGTAGGAGTAAAATAATTGAGAGATAGCAGCTTAAGGATTGATAAAAAGATGAGATAGAGCTGGAAGTATAGGTCAATTTATACAAACAGTGAACTGATTCCATTACCCACCTGGAAGACCACCCCACTCAAGGCGGCACTTGCTTACCAAAAGAACTAATCCCATGAGTTTTACTCATTGGCTCCAGGCGGTTTTTGCTCAGCTCAGAGGGTTTGCGTCATTGGGTGGAGTAAGAGCCCGCCTTACTCGGAAAATAAAATAATGGACCTCCAGCAGGCAAAAAAATATTGGGGATATAACTTGAATACAAAAATATTATTTTTAACCTGACTGATGGGCGGCAATTGAACTCAGCAAGGTTGGTCTGTACATCAAAGGCGTGGAGGCTCTACTGTAACTCAATCTGCTTCGTGTCTTTGACTCATAATAATACGATAAGCTCCCTTGACTCAATTGCCTTCAGATTGCTTGCTCAATAAAATAGCGGTTCAGCAAATATTCCAATTGTTAGGCAGACCTTCTTCTGTAATATTTTTACAAGAGCGACATGCAGGTGGAAAGGGCATGTCATCCGCATAGCCCATCTTGGAAGGCATTGCGTCCAGGCAAGTTCAAAGTTTTTGAAGTTCGGCTCAATTCGAAAACAGGACATCCGTCATTAATGATACTTGGGAAAACACGTTGGTTGATCTTTAAGTAATGCTGCTGTTACGAGCTTTTGATTCCTACTATCTAATGATCGATATTTCTAAGCTGGTTGTGCGCAAAATAAAAGAAAAGAAAAAAAAAGCAGGCTCATTGATCTCTTCTTCTATGCTCAATAAAAGAGGCTTTTACACGGATTTGCGTCTGGAGGCGTTAAAATATTATACTTGGAATAAATCTCATTGTGAAAGTGAGGGTCCACCTGAAGATCACCAGGACATAATATGTAACTAAGTCCTCATTTATATTGTATCTATAGTTGGAGTCTTCTCACTTGAGGCTCTTTGGTAAAAGAACCATAGGGCTGCTGTCACATCATAGTGGGACTGAATCATACCATTCATTGAGCCTGGTTGCAAGACTCTAGGTGTGTTACTGAAGAGATGCAACGAAGGTTTCATGTTAATAACAGTAGGCCGAAATAACTCATCGAGAATTGCACATCATTCAATGAGATGCCCATGCAGCACATGTAGCTTGCTTGCACCGTAGATCTATAGATCTAAACTTGAATTCCTCTTATATATACCATCCAGTGGGATTATAGATGGCCTTAAAACACTCTTTGAGAGTAGTTTCTAATGTCTGTCCGGAGATTGTCACCAAAGCCTCTAAAGTCAGACAATAACTCCTGCAGCTCATCCTGAAGTATGTCGTAGTTGACTGCAGGAACAACCATAAGCGACGGTGGCTCATTTTCGTCAGAGATGGTTTCAGCCTCTTGAGGAACTTCTGATTGCTCCTCTATTCTTTCCTGGTCGCCTCCTTTGCTCTTAACCATTTCTTTGGAGTCAACAACCACCTGCATATTACCAATTGTTTTGTTGGTAACCTCCTTCAGATGCTCGATAAGCAGCTTATTATGCCGTTTGACTGCAGCATTTTCTGTCTGAATTGCTTTGCGCCTGCTTTCCTCAGATATCGCCTTATCCTCATAAAATCTGATTGCTGATTTAACCTTTTCGAACTCCAATATGCCTTTCTCTTGTTGCTGCTGTTGCATGAGTGAGCTTTGAAGGCTGTTGATTCGCTCCTGCATCTCTGCTAGCAGTTTATCTCTGTCAGCTGCCGAAACAATATCTTGGTTCACAACGGCACGAGTTTGGATGCTCTTGGCTTGGTCGGCGTATCTAAGTGTCGAAAGGGTTTCATCATAATCAGTCGGAGAAATGCAGGCCACCATTGCAGTCTTACTGTTGCCACCTAAACTGTCCTTGAGCAGCCAAGTTAACACTGAGTCTCTGTAGGGAATGACCCCTTCTCCTGAACCCTGCAAGCTTCCTGGTTTCCGCTTAACTGGACTGGCTCGTCCGTTTGAAGACCCTTCAGCACTACTATCCGCCAAAGCGGCAATAACCCTACCAAGTGTAGTAAGTGATTTGTTAATGTTTGAACCTTCTCTAAGTCTTTGACCAGTCGCTCCAGTAGAAGTGGCTCTCTCAGAACCCGCCAAGTCAACAAGTCGAATTCTTGAAGTCTTTTCTTCAGTTGCATCTGTGACAGGATCTGTAATGACTTGCTTTACTACCAGCGTAAAGACAGCATGAGATCTGCTGGATACATCATTCATTTTTGTAGCAGCAGTGACGCGAGCTTTGTTTCCTGCAGACAAATATGTCAACACCTCAGATGCAGTTTTGACAGAAAATTCGGAAAGATCCTCAACATATGGTCCTTCTGTTGGTGATTCACGAACCCTGAGTTTATGCTGAGGTTGATGATTAGGGGTATTAGCTTCTTTGGATGGTGCCAAAAGATCCCGCACCATTTCATTGTAGACTTCAAAGTATGAAACTCTCACTGTGCACGTAAAATGAGCGGTAGTCATCTTTTCAATCCGTTCAAAGAGGTCCTGACATGTTCTTGGTATCAAACCTGGATCAGCATCATTGCCCATCATTGTGTAGGATTTACCAGAACCAGTCTGGCCGTATGCAAATATACAGGTGTGGTAGCCTTCCATATTGTGATCTAAAAATTCACTTCCCACGGAAGCGTAGACATCCTTTTGATTAGCATAGGTCGGATCAGAAGGGTTGCATGACCAAAAGGAATGATCAAAGGTGAAAGATTTTGCTTCCACGTTTCGACGGACTGCTGCTCTAGAGGAAGACCGAATTTGAGATTGAGGAGGCGCATTGATAGTTGTCGTAGTCGAGTCCATTGAAATCAAATTTGCCAAGTCCTGTTGCGTCTCTCGAGGTAAGAACGGTCTCACTCTCACTACAACCTTAACATTGGCGCTGCCAGAGGTTTCCTGGATTGCGACATCTTCGAGAGTTGATAGAGACCTGCTATTTGATATTCCTCTGCAAAAATTTGAAGGTGGTCGGGAAATGGTGTAAGAGGCCATGGCTGATTGCGGTCTCTTGGAAGGAGTAGATTGCCCTGGTGAGCTGTTTAAACTAACAGGTTTGATCTGATCGGAAGTTGCTGGCACCCGTAATAAATACTTTGGTGGATGCAATTCGTTCTTCTCTCGATGAGAAATAGATTTATTTGATGAGCGTTGCATATTTGTATATGTATATAAGTGTTTTTAAGAGAAGGATAAGGATAATAGTGTGTAAACACCAAAAGTGCGCGATTGTTCCAAAATATAAATAAGAATTGTTTCTGATGGTTTGTTTGTTGATTTCCCAAATAGGACTTTAGTCATGTGTTATGTCATCTATAATTTGATTATGATTACTAAGTAGTGACATAACTGCTATCCATATAGAAAGTCGAGATCATAACATGAAGCAGATATTCAACTTCCCCACAAGTTGAGCACTTTATATTTTTAAAACCCACTCGACAATCCTTTTTTTTTTTTTTTTTTTTTTTTTTTTAATGAGAAAACATTAAGAAATTGATACTACTGTTTGAAATGTAGCAGGTTGAATAATCAAGCTGTTCTAAACTAGTTTAGACCTGGACCAAAAGTTACTGATCTTTGTTGCTTGTAATTCATGTTGGCAGGTATTGAGTCAGACATCATACAAACATTAGAATCCTTTTGGATTGGGATCCATATTCTAGCTAGCTTATGACTGTTTTTATATCACTGGTAAACAGTTGTCAACTGGTTGAAGGTCGATATTGTGAGTCAAACGCTTTAGTATAAAACTAGCAAAGACAAGATTTCCCCATTTCCAAGCTCAAAACCTACAATGCATACTAATCAGTATTTTATGCAAACAGTTTCACCGTTTGCAACGCGTGAGCTTTCAAGGGTGAGAGGGTACCGATGTACACTGGAGATACAACATTTCTTTCCTTTGTTAAAGTTGGGCTTGAACTACTCCATGTCTCAGTCAACCATAAAGTCTAATTCTTGTACCAGTTTCTGCTGCCGTGGCATTTAAAGCAGTAATAAAACCCAATCTTGAGCAGTCCCTTAAGATTTGAGGCACCCTTGAATTAATCCTATTATAAGCTGTACGGTTGATCGCTATTTTGCGTGGAACTTAATTTCTATTCGTCTTTTATAACTGTTGTTGATAACTGGAGAGACATACTTGACTTTTTCCAGAACTTTTGTGATTTGGTGTTTCTTATTTTTTAAATCTTCTTATTGCAAATCCTACTTCTTTTAACAGAATGATTGTTTATCCATTTAAGGTATATATAATGCAAAAGTTACCGTCAATAACAGATGAATCTGCAATGAATTTTTTTAAAACAGTTGGCTCAATTGATAGCAGAGTAACCTGTGTGAATTTTTGTTACATCAAGAATGGTGCTGGCTTTCTATGTAAGGTTCAGTTTTAGATAACTTCTGTCAGTAAGAAATAGCATTACTTGCGTATATAATAAGATTCCAATAAGAGCAACAAAAAAAAATAAATATCTCCTTAAATGAAAAAAAAAGTCGTGGTATCATCAAGGTGGTGTGTAAAAGAGCGAAAAGTAAAAAATGTATGGCGGAAGCAAATTCGTGTGTTGAATGTCATCATGATAAAATATCAAGACCCAGTGGCGGTAACATAGAGAGAAAGTTCGTGAGATTGAGTTAAATAAATACAGTTGGTTTCAGGAAGTTCATGGACGACTTCTAAAGTTTTAAACTTCGAAGATCATGAGCTACGTCAGCAAACCATTGTCTGGCAACCGAAAGCTCTTCAATAGAGTTTGGAGCAGTTTCCATGAGATTACCTGGTTGGTACCTTGTACTGAACCACTCTGATAACTGGTTTGGGCTTGAAAGTTGGATGTTTCCTAGGAACTGTCGATCTGGAAAAGGGTGAGTTCGGGGTCGGGCATGCCCTGGGACCAAAACGAGTTGTGCGCGTCGATCAAGGCCTATACTCAAACCAATCAAGACCCCAATATCAGTGCTGTTGGTCTGATTTGTCATTACATACAGGCCTTCATTCAAAGTACCCAGCTTGTTTGTTGGCTCAAGTTTGACGTAAAATAGAGGAAAGAAAGCCATGGTAATGTTGAATGTATAGGTATGAAATAAATAACTAGAGAAGAGAGTAGATAGATCCAAGGATATATCATTTTATATATAAATTTTTTCTCCTGCTTTAGCTTTTTAGAAGCATCAAAAGAAGTTCCAAGTAGAAAGGTCAAAACTTTTCTTTTAAAGGGGTCCAAAAAAGAAATTAAGATTTAAGTTCCATGAACTTGGTTAACGTTTGGTGCAAAGAGGGCTAGATAAATTTCTTTTTGGTGTGTTTGGGTCTTGAATGTTTTACAATAAGAAATGGACAATACAATACCATTTATTGAGGGACACTTATATTGTTATAAGAAACCAACCATGCATTTCATAGGTCCGAGCTGTCCGTGGTATACGTTCAGTCGACAGAATTCGCTACTGCTTTTTGTTTTAGGATCCATTTTCTTGCATAATATGCGTCTGTGCCCAACATCAATTTACAGGAACGGATTTTGGAGGGACTTGGAGATTGGAGATATTTTGCCAAATATACAAACTGCGTTGTTAAATATATCATTAAACAGTCTAAAGCTTGATAGTATATAGAAATGCTATAGGCTCTGGTGAATTGATCAAGTTTTTTCTTTGGCCTGTTCTTAACGTACAATATAGGCCTACATGTTGGCTAAGGTTGACTTGTAATACCTCTCTATTAAATTATGATCACAAAAATGAAAAACAATAAACTATCAGCAAAATGTGTTTAGGTACAGGAGGTATCTTTATCAGTGATGTAATATAGTTAGCTGGTTCTATCGTTTTCGAAATAATTATATGACTAGTTCAAGCGTCATAGCTTTAAAGCTCTATATGGCGATATCCTTAAACTGATGGTATCAAGTAAAATATTAATAAGTGCCAATTTGATCATAGCTAATTTACATTATATATATGTGTTAGATTCATCCTCCTGATGGGTGAGTCAAACAGCTGATATCATTACACAACTATACTAAGCAACTATTGAATTCCTTGAGACCCATCTCACTTATTTCGTGTGCTCATATTATTTTTGAGATCTTGATCTGGCTCAGCTTTTGCAAATACATGAACATATACTTCGTTATGCTTTAGATGTGATTAAATTAAAGCTTTTGCATACTGGCTATTTTACCTTTTTCTTTGTTAATTGTATTCATATCTTCAAAAGTCAAAAAGTGAAACATGTTACTACAGTGATTTGTGCTTTTTCTATTGAGATATGCTCTAGTTAGACTCCCATATGTTGAATGGCAAAGCATTCATGCAGTACACTTAAAAACAGTGATCAGTTTTTCAAATACTATAAAAGTAAGCTATATGCTGATTGCCGCTTGATATAAACGGAACCCTCAGCAAGAATGATATCACAAGAAACGTTAAAGGTATTAGTTAAAAGCGATTATCTTACCAACAAAACGTGCCTGCCTTTATTATATAAATGAAAAGAAAGACAGTCTTATAAAGCTTAGTTTGGCAACTACTGCAATTTTAACTAACTCACTTGATATATTACCCATATGTTTTTTTCCGTAATTTTGCGTCCTGATCCAGGAACAAGTAGGTGTAAGTTTTATTTCAAAGTAAAGAGAGAAAGTGAGAAGGTTTAATTGTATGCACAAGTTACATGGTCCAGGCATGGTTCTAGCTTTAGATGCGTATACCAAGGATTGTCGTGATATCACAATAAAAAAGGCTATGATGTTTGCCGAAAGTTTAATAAACTATTTTCCCTCTACGAAACAGTACTTTTTCAACTGGTGGACTGTCTTGTCCATGCTTTTGGATGTAGGGCCAACATGGGCCAATGAACCCAAGCGCAAAACGCACAGAGTCCCACTTTTACCTCGACCCAAGAAAGAGGTACCAGTTTCATCCATCAAGAATTTAACTACATATGTGACCTTGATCAAGATAGCATATCTTTTCTGCTTTTCAGCATTATTTTTTCCTTGAAAAGGATGAGAGCTCTGACGTAGAAAGCTTCCACAATGCTTTTAATATTATAAATCTCCAAAGTGAATATCGCATACTTAGCCATATACGTATTTTCTGAAGTTTCTACTACATACCAATGCTTGATGAAGTATTTATTTGTCAATATGGATATTCATGTCGTCCCGCTTCACACCAAAATTCTACCTAAAATTCTTCATGGTGAGACCAGGCGACCAAACTGACCACTCATTTTTTTCACATCAAATTTCCAACCTCTTGAACATCTAACTAGTCTATGAAGCAATATGAGTGTTATTTTTTTTTTAGCTGCGCGAAGAAATCGATTGCAAGACGCCATGTACTGAAGTGCCTACCTAATCCCAATGCAGTTTGATCTTCAAACATCATCTCCAACGTCCCACCCCACATGATGGCGCATGCAAAGTTCAAGGAAAAGAAACTCCGCTTTGCAACGATATGATGGTTAGTTAGTTAGTTCATATGTATCAACCTCCACAAAACTTAACTCGTGATACTGCATGATTCTGTGACAACTCGACACATGGATCTATCCCATCTCATCACGAAAACCCAGCTAGTGTGGAAAAGTGTCAAATCGGTTATTATTGCTCATCAATCTGTACCTGAAACTTCGACACTTTCTTGCCACAGACCTGAATGCCTTTTAATGCACTCTGTAGCAGTTTGACAGGAGATGCATTAAAGTCTTGATACCACCTGTTCTCTCAATTAGATCAGCTATGCTAAGATTTTGTATTATATTTGAGTGTGTCTGCATGATTTAATAAGCACTTATACGCAGCATATTCACCTATAGAGCCTCATCAACTGGCTACGAATAACCTAGGATCGATAATCTCAATTCAAAAAGCTGTCTGTAAATAGAGAAATTATCAAATACACCAGAAAAGAAAAATCTCGTACCTATAGTTGATGCCTGATAGTTGAAATGTAAAACTTTATCTTCACAATAATAGCTATACTTAGTTCTAAAGCCCCATTCTATTTGGGATACTCTTGGCAGAACTATTATGGTCCATTTTGCAGAGCTTGGGCCCAGAACCCTCTGCAATACTCGTTTAAGCAAGGAGATTATCAACCTAAGAAGATTTGAATGAAACCAGACTATATTTTTTTTTACCACAGATCTAAACTCGGATGAAATATTTGATAAAATAAACAACTTTTCCAGCCATTTCTATTCGCGCAAGCCCTATTAAAAGCACTAATATCCGAATACATTTATTAGATTTGTTGCAAAGCGAAGTTGAATAAACAGCTTATTGATTTACCAGGCCAACCACTGATGAAAATCTTTGAAAATGAAGTACGCACTCAAAGCTCTACAGCAAGGATGTTGAGTGAACTTTTTAATCGATTTTGAGTAGTATACAAGGCCTTCCTCTCCAAGCTCAAATCTATCGCAAGCTAAATTCTATTTTTGATATAGGCTGCTTAACATAGAAGATTTGAAACCCTCAATGGGTTTTCTCACCTGCATAGTTTATTTAAAGAATAACTTTACATTGGTGAAATTTTAGCAAGGAAATCCCTATAATTTTATCTTCCTAACCAGTTTATTAATCTATTTTCGAGAGCAACTATGAATAGATTTGGTCGATGATAGAGAATACATCAACTTGAAGTTTTGAAAAAAGTCGCTATTGATCTGCATCCTTCATACCCAGGATAATTAGTTGAGCAACATCTTGAAGGCGTTTGAGAATTGGGCAAGTCGAGTACTAGCTCCATTCTACTCCAGATCATCATTTGTTCCCTGAAGTGCATGATCCCAGAAGAATAGATGTGAAATCACTTACTTTGGTTGAAATACTTCTTGTAATTTTAGAGAAAGAACGAGTTTTGATTATATAACTATATAATATGCCAAAGAAGGACCCTGAACTCTTCTATATTGACTGCCTTAACTAGTATGGTTAAAAAGTGTTTCTGGGTTGTTAAACCTTACTCGTTATAATGTGGAGACTTGGATAGTAATAAAATTAGTACTGCACAAAAGTGGTTCTGCCTGGTTTTATAACTCGTTTCGGCATTTTACCTGGATTAATATTTCCTATATATATATATAACCCATCGATCTCTGTAATTTGCCTCTAAGCGACTCCCCTCTATGCAGTTTCTGGAATCCTTGATATTTCTTTTATCTTGTTGTAGACTTTGCTGCAAATCTAACAGTATTGTCAAACGCTTCGGCGAACTTACAAAATACCAGTAGAACGATGCAAAGTGATATAACTATATAATATTGGCTACTCACTGATAGCCTCAAACAAAACTCTTGATCATAAGATGCAAATAGGTGATCAGCCATGGGTCCTATTCAAGAACTGGAATTTCTAAAGCCATGTTCTGCATTAAAATAACCCGGGCTTCTTAACGCGATATGGACTTTTATCCTTCACATATAATCAAAGCTTATTGTTATTATTTGTCAAGAAGGTATATAAGAATTTACGAGAAGCTTAAGGAGACATTGATGCATGTCTATTCTCCGGATTTAAATTATAGGTTCCACCGTTGAATGATGCATGTGGGCTCAGCTGCTTGCTCAAAGTCAAACAAAAAGCAATGGTACTGCGCTTGTAATCACTTGGTTATTAGTAAGACTATAAAAGCTGCGCATCGTCTAGATTGTGCATAAACGCAATGTGGCCACTCCATATATCGATGATGCCAGCAAAACTTGCAAAGTCAATTGACTAGCGCGTGCGGGAGTACAGCTGGTGATATCGATGGTATCGATTGATGTAGAATATGAATTAGGCTAACTATGTGTAGATCAGGAACCACTCCGACCTCCCTTGTCTCCTTGTAATATTTTGCTTGCCATAAAGTAGCTAGGTCTTTAGCAATAACCTTGAGTTGTCAACGCAGCTGCCTCTTCATGAAATGAACGAGATTTTTTCCATCTTCAAATGTTGCACATTCAGTATCTTTGTTTTCAGTGGAGTGGTTTACCTGGTGACAAGGCGATAGGAAAGCCAGGGACACTGTTCCAACTTGAGTTCAGAGCTCCACCCCAAAATTCACTAAGGGTCCGTTGGGGTCTCTTATAAGGACGTCACCACATCTTATTAAGTTGCTGCCTCAATATTATTACAAGTCATGCTCCTCTTTTGCATTTTGAATTCCTTGCTCCTACCGCGATTCACTCCACAACCTGCCTCTTTGAGCCTCTGACAATCTGGCTTTATGGCTACTCTTCCTAACCTGCATCGTGGAGAAAGAATCCAAATCTATATGACTATCAGAAGGATATAATAACTTAAAACATTTTTGATCACAGCTGCAAGCTCGAGGGCAGAAGATGGCCGAATATGTGCTTCATTATATTGCCTGAATTCACAGCAAAATTCAACTATTAAATTGCATAATACTAAAATAAATGAGAATAAAGAAAAATGTATAAAACTATATAAAAAAACATGCAGAGTGAAAGAAAAGCAAACAAAAGCAAACAATAAACTGAGGCTAAACCTATTGTTGCAATCGCTGCATTTGAACAAGTTCATAGTATTTGCTCTTGTTTTCTAGTAGCTCAGCATGGGTGCCAGACTCCAGAATACGACCCTTCTCAAAGACATAGATAATATCTGCATTTTGAATCGTTGACAAACGATGAGCGACAGCAATAGTAGTGCGACCCTTGGCAGCGGCATCTAAGGCTGCCTGAACAACTTTTTCCGATTCTGAATCCAAAGCAGAAGTGGCCTCATCCAGAAGCAAGACCTTTGGATCACGAATCAAAGCGCGGGCAATGGCAATACGCTGCTTCTGGCCACCTGAAAGCATGGCTCCCTTGGAACCCACAGAGGTATCATAGCCTTCTGGCAAAGACATAACAAAGTCATGAATGTTAGCTTTGCGAGCAGCTTCGATCATCATTCTATCCAAGTCTTCAGCTGATTGTTTATGAGCCAATGGAATCAGCTCAGAATCGGTTTCATTTTCTTCAGAGTCTTCATTGCCAAAAGAGACTTTGAGACCAAATAGAATATTTTCACGAATAGAGCCTGAGTACAAAGTTGGCTCTTGCTGCACAAGTGCAATGTGGTTGCGGTACTCTTTGAGATTCAGAGTGGCAATGTCCTTGCCGTCAAGAAGTACGGATCCAGATAGAGGCTGATAAAACCGTTCAATCAAACCAATAGTAGTACTTTTACCACAACCCGAAGCGCCGACCAATGCAATATATTGCCCTTTTTGAACAGAAAGATTCAGGCCCTTCAGAACAGGAATGTCTGGACGCGTAGGATAGCGGAAGTGAACATTGGAAAACTCGATTGCGCCCTCAACATCCTTAGAGTCAACAATAATTCCTTCCTTCGATTCAGGATCCAGGGTGCATGGAATGTCCAAAGTATTAGCAATGTTATCAGCTGCCTCCTTAGCCTTGCCCATATCGCCTGCATGGGAAAACACATTTCCAGCTGAGTTTGCACCAAACACAATGCAGACCAACACAACGAAAAATGCAGTAGTATCTAATTCCCTCTTTCGCATCAAAGTAGAACCATACCAAAATCCGAGTCCCATAATCAGAGGAATCAAACCCTCGGCTAGACCATACAAAACACCAGATCTCAAAAAGACCAAGCGGGAGCCTTCAACCTGAACATCAATTTGATGGCGGTAAACGTCAACGACTCCCTGTTCTCGAGTCAAAGATGCAACTGTTCGAATGGCACCCACAGATTCACAGGCATATGTGCCAGATTTTTCGTATGCCTTCTTGCTGCGCTGCTCCAAATTGATCAAAACCCAGTATCGCAAAAATCCACAAGAAACAAGAATGGGCACGCATGAGAAACATACTAGAGCGAGTTTCCAGCTGTAAATCAGTCCAACAATTAGACCTCCCAACACAATCATCAAACTCTGCATAACTTGGCAAAAGCTTGTGCCACAAAGAGCCAAAACAGACTCAGCATCCTTAGCTAACGCAGACACAAGGGCTCCTGAAGTATTTTCTTCTTGATCAAAGAAAGCAATGTCCATCCGTAGGTAATGCTTAAAAACATTGAGACGAATTTTGCGACAAAGATTCAGCGAGGCATCAGATACCAGAGTGAGCAGCACAAAATAGATTATGATGCTCACACAACCAATCATGAACAAAAGCCCAGTAAGAAGATTGACACGATCTCTCATATGAGAATACTGATCGGGGCCACTGATAAGAACAGACAGAATTTCACCAAAAATGATACCAAGTGCAGGGTAGCCGAATCCAGCAATCAGAGCCAGAAGGAGCCCGATCAAGAGTTTGTAGTTATCCTTCTTTGTATTCATCTGCAATAGGATCTTAATGGATTGAACTGCAGAACGTTTAGGTTGCTGCTTAGTGTAAATGTTCTTCTGGCTTTCAAGAACGCGAGAGGAAATAGACTGATTTGTCTTGATGGTCGTAACTTTCTCAGACAGTACAAGATCATCAGAGTAAGAAACAGGAACTTCCTCGTATTCATAAAGACCAGTCTTTTCCGAAACTTCCTCACTAGAATCGTCCTTGGCGATTGTAGCAAGATTTTGAGCAGTCACCAAATCATAATAGTATCCCTTCTTATCAAGAAGCTCGTCATGGGTTCCAGCTTCAACAATTTCTCCCTTTGACATAACAATGATTCTATCAGCGTCTTTGATGGTAGAAAGTCTGTGGGCAATGACGATAGTAGTGCGGGACTTCGATGCACGCTCCAAGGCTTCCTGGACAACACCCTCTGATTTGGTATCCAATGCAGAAGTGGCCTCATCTAGAAGCAAAATCTTGGGCTGCGAGATGATGGCACGAGCAATTGCCACGCGCTGCTTTTGTCCACCAGATAGAAGGAAACCTCTCTCACCCACATGGGTTGCAAGTCCGTCAGGAAGTGCAGTAATGAAATCATAGGCATTGGCAGTCTTACAGGCCTCAATAACAAGGTTGCGTTTAGTCTCACTGTCAGCATTTTCCAAAGAGGTACCGACCAAACCATACAGAATATTCTCCTCAATGGTCGTAGCAAAAAGCGTAGGTTCCTGCGAAACTAGAGCAATCTGCTGACGCAACCAGCGTAAATTGAGTTGAGTAATATCATGGCCATCAAACAACACTTGACCCTTAACAACATCGTAAAATCGTTCGACGATACCAATAATAGTGGATTTTCCAGATCCAGAAGCTCCAACAAGTGCTACCGTCTCACCAGGATTAATAGTAAGACTCATGTTAGGAAGGACAGTAACCTCAGGGCGGGAAGGGTAGATGAATTTAACATTCTTGAGCTCGATTGAACCTTTGACCTCATCCAGGATCATACCCTCATCAGAAAACACATCTGTCGGAGGAACACGGTCAATAGTCTCGAAAATTTTCGTAGCAGAGGAGAGTGAGATTCCAATGTACTGGAAGTGAGGCGCAACAAAGCCAAAAACGAAAGAACCAACCAAAATAGCCAAGATGACAGTGATAAGGCTACCAGCTGAAGTATTACCTTGAACAATAAAACGAGATCCTTGCCAGAAACCAAGAGCATAAGCAAAGTAAACAATACCCCAAATGACAGCAACCATGGTAGTTTCAGCCATGTTACGCTTTGAAGTTGCAGCTTTGGTGCTGAGAAGGTGGGTATCAAATGCGTTAACCAATCTGCTTTGAGCTCCAAACGCTACCGTATTGCGAATGGAAGCAAAACATTCCTCTGCAACAGTAGAACCCTTGGTGTACATATCAGTGGCAACCTGAGCGTATTTCATGATAAATACCGAGCCTCCAATCATGTCCAACAAGATGGCGACGACAACAGAGAACAAGATGAAGGTCATTTTCCAGTCTTTGGCAAAACCAATTACAAATGACGTAATGAAACAAGCGATACCTGAAACGATTTGAGTGGCCTTCTCAGCAATTCCCAGTTGAATATTGTTGATGTCGTTGGTAATACGAGTGGTAACTTCACCGGGTCCAAGTTTATCGAAATAGGCAATGTTCTGACGCAGAATGGCTTTCAGGTACTGACGACGAATACGACCAGTGAGGCGCTCAGCAACGGTGATTGTAATGTATGTTTGCAAAAAGTTCAAGCAGATAGAAGCGAGACCCAGATACACGAAAAAGAGAGACTTGTTATTGATTTCATGTTGGAAGTCACTAGGAGAAAGTGTACCAAGAAAGAATCCAGTAAATTTATCAGTGAGATTTCCAAAAATCAAAGTATACAAAGGTGTTGCAGCCCCAGAGCCGATTGCTGCAATGTGAGCGACAACCAGAAGAAGTTTGTCAGTAGTGGTAGCATATCTGTAAAGGGTAAAGTATGAAATCTTTGCAGGATCAATTTTTATTTGATTGCGAAGGATCTCTGCTTCATCTTCAGGAAGGTGACCAAACCCATCCTCCTCAGACTTGCTTTCGATAGCTGATCCTGATTTTTCCTCCATGTTGGAGACTGACCGAACAATATCGTTATCAGTAGATGTGAGTTCAGTCTCTTTCATGATGACTGAGATCAAGACGGCTCAAAATGTTGCTTGGAACTAAATTTATTAGACGAAATCAAGGAGAGATCAGGACTGTACCTACCAGAAGAAACAAAATGGCTTATGAAGAAAAAAAAAATAAAAAGATCAGGGAAGGATCTCACAAAGCGAGAGAGAGGTGGAGGTCAAACTCTTTTGAGTTGGAGAGTGGAAAGGAATGGGAAGTAGAATGGGAAACTTCAACCACTATATATATATATATATAAATATATAGCAAAACTGTCGTCAGGGAGGAAATACGTAGCCTTGCGTAGTTATCTCAAACGATCATCTTTCGTTGCATGCATGTGCTGGAGGTTGTATACCACTATAGTACTCAGAGGTCATAAATATATAGGGGTTGTCCAATATTGATACCCATCTACAGCCTTACCAACTGCCATGGACTGCAATTTCATCTCGAAAATATCCGAGCCGAAAAGCCTTTCTTGTTGTTACTAAACAGTTACGTAATACTGCGAAAGTCTACTATCAGCAATGTTACGCGAAACATTATTTTGATAAGAACAATACGAGTTTTGTCAAATTTAACTGATAGCCTACCTAACTCACTCCCTTTTTCTGGCATAGGCCTACCTTAATGGACCTTATTTGAAGTGATGGCCATGGGTTTTGTAGGGATATATTTGGATATTTCCTAACTGAAAGTCTTTTCTAATCCTTGAGTTGGTGATGCTGAACACTAACTCTTGTTCCTGGCATAAGCGACCTGGTGAAGTTAGAAATACTGGGTAGAAGGTACAAATTGCTGCATTTTCATAAAAATTACAGGGCATACTAATGTGGTTGTGCTCTTAATTAATTAACTCTATGAGGCGGTACCCTGCATTGTTCTTACTTGAGTCTGTTTAGCGTTTAATATTGCGGTATCGAGACACCGCGTCATGTTTAATTTATGGCTTTCGAGAGTATACTAGTAGGTTTCACTCAATAGAAGGACCGCGGGGTCTGACTTGGGTGGTGACTATAAGCATTTAATACCAATAGTGTACAACGCAGGCGTGAATAATCCACCTTTATATGACTCAAGAAAAGTCTAGGTTATTGGATGAGGCTTGAAATGCAAGCAGGCCATTAAACACTTTTTGTTACAGGGCCATCAAAGGGTTTTTTTTAGTGGGCCGATCGCATAATCTCCTGTTATTCTATTGGATAGGCCTATAATCGTTAAACTGTATGGGTTGAGGTAGATTTGACTTCTCATTGCTCGGCTCAACACTAAACCAGGGATTGCTGCTCAAGTTTGCAAGCCGCGCTTTCGAACTAACTGCTAACTGGTTATGGAACAAATCTTGATTCAACGGTTGGGATACCCACACAACTAGCCCCGAGGAAATACCGTTCCCAGGAGGAGTTCAACTGGAACATGCAAGGTTGATTCAAGACTATATACTTGTTGTTAATTAAATGAAAAATCAAAGATGCTAATTAAATTTGTATTCGTATTGCAATGTATATTGCCTTATTCCTCACTATGTAACGTTAGTTACCATCCGGGCCCGCCATTGCAAGACATTTGTATGTACTCATCTCTATTGGTGATTCGTAAAAAGGTCTCGACTCCTGATCAAACAAATATGGAACTAGTTATCAAGCGCCTACTTTTCATTTTATCTTAAATTTGCTTTATCATGCAAGGTTAAGAAAACGTGCTCTCAAGATATCACGCATTTCCTCAAATTAGAAAGATCCACTCTTTTTACTTGAAGTTGCACAGAAAAATTAGTGGGCCAGCCGATCCAAATGCTTCTCGTATCAAAAAAATAAATACATCCAGACATTCAAGGCTTTAATATAGGACTGTACTAGCAATATCCCTTGAACAAACTTTTGGTTTGAAGTCTCAAAAATTGTGAATTAAAAGTCGTAAGAAGTAGATGTGCTTGCTGTTATTATTTCGTTTCTCAAACTTCGATCAATCAGCTAGAAAATTTATAAACTGGTGTGAGCTTTATTTATAACGAGGAACCGATTTAATAATTGATAGGACTTCTTACATATAGCCTAAGGAGTTGTGTTGACAGCCTTGTATTTATAATACTTTTTCCCAGAAGTGTTAACCGTGAGCTAAGGGATCTACTAGAACAAATTGCTCTCAACATGCAAAATCTTCAAGAAGGCTTTGGTATTTGTTGGCCAAAATATATGAATTTAAGGTCCAGTTTTTACTCCCTTTTTTCAGTTACTGTGTAGGTCAAGTTGTTGATATTCAACCAGGCTAGTTACAAAAAGTCAAAATAATTTCAAGAATCACACTCATTACATCATTATTCTTTCACCTCTGATCCTGCCCTTTCGAGTCCAACAAGGGTATCTGGATCATAATAAGGCTCTCCGAAAAGTCTCAATCTATAAATACAAGTAAAGTCCTCATGGCCCCAATTATTCTCAAAAGAAAACACCACTCTTGAAACTGCAACATTCAATCTCTGGATGTATGCAGGGACAGGAAATACCTGAAATTCGTCTCCGTTGTAAACGTCATACTCGAATGTCATGATTTTGACATACTCAGGAGGGATCCGCAATGAACTGTTCAAGACTCCTTTGGCATTGTCATCTGCCTCTTGCTGCTCCATAGTACCGTCATTCACAGCATGATCCAACTTTTCCCGCATGGTACTGTCTTCAACAAATGCATAAACTGATAATGTGCGAGGAGCCGATGCAGGATTAGGGCTCTGGTCCGCTCGCACATGAACCAGTCCAACATCTGATAGTATCACACTCCTGCCCAAATCTATTCCAATTTGGCCCTGAGCACCATTGAACGGCCAGCATGAGCCTAGTCGTACATCACTGCTAAATGCCGTTGTGGGGCGGTTCACTTTCATGCGTCCAAAGCCCAAGATGTCCAGAAACTTATGAAAATAGAAGTCAGGTAGTGTAAGTCCTTTTTTCCAATCATATGATTTTGAAGTGAGTTGGGAAATAACCTTGGCGCCAGATGCAGGATCGGCAAAGTCCACCTTCGCTATTGTATGTGAGATGTAGCGTTGGATGGATTGCTTAATGAGCAAGGAAAGAGCAATTTGAGTTCCATTTCCAAGATCAACTGGAGAATCTGATGACTGTATCAAGGTTTCCATATTCCTACCGACCCGCTTCTCAAGATTAGACATTGCAGCGATAGTTTCGGATCTTAGGGCTGCAAGTTCTTGGTGTAGCAATTCTTTAAACACTTTCTTAGTAACCACTGTTGCACCGTCTGATCGTGGTGAATGAGTTTCTGGAGAGTCGCTTGTATATTCTTCAATAAATTTTTGATTTTGGTGCATGAATTCCTTGCTTAGTGAGTGATTGTTGAGTAATTCGGCATAGATATATTTCCAAAACTCAGGCACCGCAGATATTTTGCCATTCTCATCAACTTGAACCGCAAGTCGCGAAGGCAGATATTCTTCTAAAGCATCGACTACCGTCTTTTCGACCGCTTTTGCTGCCTCAAGCTTCGTGATCCGTTCTTTCAACAAGTCAATCTTCTTGCCAGCTTCATTGATTAAGTCAGTAACCTTGTTCATGACTGAATGATTGGAATCATGCTCATTCTGGCTACGTGGATCCCAGGAATCTAGCGTTGCCTCGGTCAACTTCTTTTCCATTATCAATAAAGAAGACTCCAACTTCTTGATGTCCCCTGATGCATCCACTCTCCAAGCAAGAGTTGTCTCGCTTATATCCTGAATTTTAGCAATGCTACTTGAAAGAACCTGGATTTGTTCTTCCAGCTGTGCCAGAAAAGTGTTGGATGTAGCCTCAAATGCATTCGATTTGTCTGATAACAAAATAATATCTTGCTCAAGTTTAATAATTCGTTGTGACCATTTACCAAAGTCATGGGAATTCAAACCAGAAGGTTTAAAAATCTCTTTATTCATGAGATTAGAATAGAGATGTGGGTAATTCAATATTAGAATGTAAGCTGATGTTGAGATGATAACACCGAAAAATCCTGCCCACAAAAGAAGCTTATTAGACAGCAGTTTCCTAATGAAAAGGCTAGGAAAGTTGAATAATGTCGTAAACAGTTTACCTAGCCAGTAATTATGAGAGGGCTGATAAGATTCTGATTGAAGACCAGCTACATCTTCAAGCGCCTCTTTATGATACCGATCCTTGTGCTCTTCCTCGCTATCGCTCTCGTCTTGCTCATGCGTTAGAGTAAAATCTTCATCAGATTCCGAGTTGTATTCATCGTCAAGTATGGTATGTTTTGTTGATGTAGGGCCAATCCCAGATGTTTGAGAAAACGTGTACTCGGAGTAACCTTTACGGTCTGAAGGAAATTTGACAGTTTCAGTAGATGCAATGCGTTGATATTCTTGCTCCAACTCGTCTGTGTTTAGAACCATTGAAGAAGACGGGTCGGGGTTATATGTATTAAAGGTTGAGCTTT
This sequence comes from Geotrichum histeridarum, assembly GCA_030566085.1. Classification (NCBI taxonomy): domain Eukaryota; kingdom Fungi; phylum Ascomycota; class Dipodascomycetes; order Dipodascales; family Dipodascaceae; genus Geotrichum; species Geotrichum histeridarum. The sequence continues at coordinate 35,295 of JAJMHO010000119.1, forward strand.
GAGACTGGAAAAGCTTATTCTTGCCAGGTACAAATTTATTAAACGTAGCGAAAGCTTGATCTAGCGCAACAGATATTTCCTGCTTTCCAATTGGTGATTTTTGTGAAAAATCCGGAACTGAATCTAAACTGGTGAAAGTAGATGTATCATTTGGAGTGTTAAAATGTTGTCGATCGATTCGCGAGAATCTCAGGTCTCTGAATGGAGAATTGCAACGCTGATGATTTGTATTCTCGCTTTCAGAGGCGTGAATCGTGGATTGAGAAAAATCAGACAAGGTTTCTGGTAAACCTGCCATTGAATTCGATATTAGGCGGGCGACATGCCCAGTATCCATGGAATCTTCTAACAAGATGGAATTGGGATCTCTGTTGCCAGATTTGCCGGCAGTAGTCCTCCTGATGGGATGGGAAGGTTGATCTCCAGGTGGACCATGTATTTTATTCTCAGAATTCCGTATCCTATGGGGCTTGATTGGAGTGTTTGAGAACATAGTCTTGCATGAGATGTAGAAAGCGAAGCCAGGGGTTACTTGATTGTATTCAAGAGTTGTCCCTAGATTGAATAACGAGAGAGTATAGAAATGGGAAATACAAAAGATCCAGTTTGAAAGAGTAGATTTGATTGTTAAAGAATGGAAAGATTGAAAAAGTCCGGTCCTTGAGGCCGTCGAAATGTCGAAATTAGGTGAAGAGTGCTTGAAGGAATCACTGTATCAAGCATGTGCAGGCCATGGTTAAGCTTTACTCAGAGGGTAAGGGCTTTCCTTGTTTGGGAATGACCAATTGATCCTTGAAGTTCATAGTCAGGAACGCTGAGCTTCATAGTACGCTAGACATTTCAACTCTACGAAACCTAAAGCATTATTTATTCTGACTGTTCTATTCAGTGGATAGCCTTAGCTTGGAATAGTTTTGCTACAAGAAATCTCCTTGATTTCCTGTCATGTTGAGCCTACCAACTGGTTGGTGGCTTGAAGCACCTGTACTCCAAGTGCAATAAGTTGAGTTTAAGTAGCGATCTGAGGCTAGATAATCAGCAGGAATTAGAAAGCATCGATCAGATAGATATAATCGTTTCTAAAGCCTTTACGAATCGCCATTTTGCATTGACAGGTTCAGACATAGGATGGAGCTTAAACCAACCCCAACCCACTATGTATTATCATCATAGACTGCTGCTCGGTAAAAGGATTCTTGCTGAGACCAAAAATGACTTCTGTATCTTCAAAGACTAGAGATTTTATTATCGATATTTATATTTTTGTGAAGTTTTCAGATTTCTGGATATTAGCCAGGAATCTAAGCTAATTTCTGCTATGTGTTTAGATTCTCTGGCTTCCTCGCCCAACAAGAATCAATTTGCAGCTCGCACTTTTTTCTTCACTCTTTTTCTCACAAACAAGAATTTCCATCCATCTGCATCATCACCCACAGGAATTGAAGACCCAGCTCGGTGTTCTATTATCTATAAACGGTGATTTAGAGATTTAATTCAGCATTTATAATTAGCAAGGCTCTGGTAGTCAACTTTTCACAGCATATTATCTTCAATTCTGGTCAAGCCCAAAAATGCCTGTGCAACGAGCGGTCAAAATTATTACGACTCAAGAGATCATGAAAGATGAGCCAAAGGTTCAAAACTTTCCTACTCGAAAATGGAGCATTGAAGTTTGCCTCGTGGGGGCCAATGGCCAAGACATTCCTGCCACAGTCTATGACAAAGTTACCTACAAGCTTCATCCCACATTTGAAGTTCCCATAAGGAGTAAGTGAAAATTTATTTTGGCTCTAGGCTCAGCTAACCATTTTCAAGCATTTAAGGAACCGCCATTCCGCATTGAAGAAAAGGGATGGGGTGAATTTGACTTGACTATAGTCCTGCATCTTGCTGATAGGGGAGGGGACCAGACAGTATTACACGATCTTAATTTTACCAAGAACCGCTACGAGGTTGTGCACAATCTTAACTTTCCGACAAATAGACCGGTTTTGTACAAACTTCTACAAGAGTCCGGTTCAGTGCCACCAGTAAAGGGTTCATCACATTCAAAGACCACCAGCATCAGTGACGCAGGTGTCAACAGTAGGTCAGGTTCTCCCGCAATTGCTGGTGCTTCTCCTGGCGCAGCGGATTCAAAACGAAAGCTAGAAAGTGCAAGTCAGACCTCCAAACTGAAAAAGAAATCCAAAACTTTAGAAAAGGGATCGATTGATCTTGAACGTTTGGCTGAGGGTCTACAACAACTGGGAGAAGATGACCTTCTTGGAGTGGTTCAAATGGTCACTGATAACAAGACTTCGGACATGTATATCAAGAATGATGTGGAGGAAGGGGAGTTCCACATGGACTTGTACACTCTTCCAGATTCTTTGCTCAAGAGCCTTTGGGATTATGTTAAGAAAAGGGTTGATGCTTAAGTGCTCGACAGCCCTGTTTTCTTTATCAAGTATATATATAGCTTCATTGTTTATTTTTCTTTTTAATAATTCTACTCCTGCCTTCTTCAATTGGTTCAGACTAACTCTGTTCTATAGGTTGGTCTACCATTGACACCCTTTCTAGAATATAGCTGAAACAAAACCCTCGAGCAACTGAAGCTTTGGCGGGGTAAACATCTTATAATCTCAGATGTCGGCCTATAGGTCTGTAAATACTTTTCCAATCAACTTAGGCGTTTTGCATCCAGTTTGATCGACCTTTCTCGTACTCAGTTGGACCCTAGGCTACTTGGTGACCTCAATACCTTGTCCGTGCATAGCAATTTTTCTTCAGCTATCACGTGATACCTTCCTTCCTATTCCAGAATCTTCGAGAACAGCCGTGCACATTCGGGTTATTGCTAGAATTTACTGGGGTATTCTAGTATGCCCTAGAAGTTGCTTTATTCCTGTTTAGGCCTTTTCTGTGCGGCTTTTTGGACTATATATGAATGTTGTCTGATACTTGCCTTGCCATCTATTTAAACATCAATCAGTCCTTTATTCTTTATAAAAATTCCTTTCTTGTTTCTTCTTCTTGTTTTACCATTCAATCTTCAGTACACACTACTTCTTCAATTTTGCTACTCTAATACATTCTCACAATGGTCAAGGAAACCAAGCTCTACGATCTTCTCGGTGTTGCACCCGATGCTTCAGACAATGAATTGAAAAAGGCTTACAGAAAGCAAGCTCTCAAGTTTCATCCAGATAAGCCAACCGGAAATACTGAAAAGTTCAAAGAAATTTCAGAAGCTTACGACTTACTTTCCGACAGCGACAAGAGACAACTTTATGACACATATGGTATCGAGGCCGCTCGACATGGTGGACCAATGCCCACTCCCGACGCTGGTGGTGCAGGAGGGTTCCCTGGTGGCTTCCCAGGTGGAGGTGCTGGAGGCAATCCGTTTGCTGGCTTTGGCGGAGGAGCCAATGGTGGTCCTCAGACATTCCGCTTCAGTACTGGCGGCCCAGGTGGTGCCGGTGCTGGAGGCAATCCTTTCCACAGCTTTAGCGCAAACGATGCATTCAACATCTTCTCACACTTTACACAATCTGAGGGCCTTGGTTCAGATGATGATGACATTTTTGGAATCCCTCGTGGCGGCTTTTCGCAATTCCAATCTGCCGGCGGCCCTCCTCGTCGCAAACCTCAGCCCAGTGGTATGGCCCGAGCAGGCTCACCTGAACGTGCAACCGTTACAGTTAAGTTGCCATTAACTCTGGAAGACCTTTATACCGGAGTCACCAAGAAAATGAAGATTCGTCGTCGCAACCGGTCTGGCGTTTCTGAAGAAAAGATTTTGCAAATCACCGTCAAGCCAGGCTGGAAAGCTGGCACCAAAATCACATTTTCCAACGAGGGTGATGCCCAACCTGATGGCTCTTCACAAGACGTTATCTTCGTTGTGGAGGAAAAGCCACATTCCCGCTTCCAGCGCACAGATAATGACCTTACAATGGACCTCAAGCTTTCTCTGAAAGAAGCACTTGCTGGCTTCTCTCGCATCGTGGAAACTCTGGACGGCAAGAAGCTAAAGGTCGAGAACAAGAATCCATTGAATCCAGGCCACGTTATTAGATTCCCTGGTCATGGTATGCCAATCAGCAAGCGTCCTGGTCAGAGAGGAGACCTTGTTATTACCATCAAGGTTGACTTCCCCACCAAGCTGACAGAAGCCCAGCGCAAGGCTATCGAAGAAAACTTTTAAAATCTCTTCTTATATTTCATATTTATTTTGCATTTTCTGTTTTAGTTAGATTTAAATGAAAAACATTATCAACTCATACATTTTTTTTTATTATTTTACCAACCAATTCTCTATTGAAATCGTGCAAACTTTGTAGTTCATGTAGCTTTTTATATTTCTTGTAATAACTAATAATAAAAATAATTTTAATCCTTGGACTTCTTCTTCTTCTTCTTTTCCGTCTTGTCCTCATCGTCAGAATCAGCAGATTTTCGCTTCTTCTCCTTCTTCTCCTTCTTTTCTTTCTTTTCCTTCTTGTCTTTCTTCTCCTTCTTCTCCTTGGAAGGAGTCTCAGGCTCCGCAGCTGGGGTCTCAACCTCCTTGATCAGAGGAGTCTCAGCCTTAGCAGGGGTGGCGGGAGCAGCTGATTCGCTGGTAGCATCACCGGCATTGTGGTCAACGTAGTTAGAGGTCCAGGTAGAAGGAGTGCTCTCATTGGGGCGGCCGTACTTGTCGAGCTTGCCGTCAGACTTGAGCTTCTTCTTCTCCTGAGCAACGGGTCCCAAACCCCATCGGCGAGGGTAGGTGTCACGCTCCATGATACATCTCTTGATCTTGGCAACAACACCGTGGTCGCACGTCGACAGATCAGCAGTAGACATCTGTGCAATACCAATAGCGATAGCCTCACCCTTGGTGGTAATGAGAACAACCTCATCGTTGAGCTCAATGCCAGCTTCGTACCTCAGAAGACCGGGAATCATGAGCTTGGCACCGTAGCACACTGAGTTGACGGCAGAGTCCTTGACAACAACACGCTTGTAGTTGAGCAGAAGAGACTCGAGAGGGCGGATGCATCGTCTAAGGTAGCTCTCATCACGAGTGTTGTCGTAGAGCCATTGAGCATCGAGCAGGTCGTGCAGAGTAACCATGCTGTCGCTCTCAGAAAGAGCACCAGAACGGACACGACGAAGTTCCTGCATATGACCACCAACACCCAAAAGCATACCCAAGTGAACACACAGAGTACGCATGTAAGTACCAGCCTCGCAGCTAGCCCAGAAAACTCCGAGGTGACGCTTGTTGTCGAATTCGTAGAGCTTAGAGTCGTAAATAGTACGGACACGGAGCTGACGCTTGACGGCAGAAATCAAAGGAGGACGCTGGAAGAGAGCACCAGTCAGGTTCTCAAGGGCGCGACCCAGCTCTTTCTCATCAGACAGAGCATCGTGGAGACGAACAATGCAGACGTACTCCTTACCAGCACCCTGCTGAGACTTGACCAAACGGGTAGCACGGTCAACACAAACAATCAAGCATCCAGTAACCTTAGGATCGAGAGTACCAGAGTGACCAGTCTTCTCAACACGCAGGATACGCTTGATCCAAGCAACAACTTCGTGACTACTGGGGTTGGAAGGCTTGTCGAGGTTAATGACACCACTGGAAATGTAAGACTTGAGGTCACGCTTCAAAGGCGAGCAACCAGAAGGAATGGGAGTGTAATGTCCGCTGCGGATGAGCAACTTGTCGAAGTTCTTCAGCAGCAGAGGCCAAGAACTAGTATCAACGGTTCCATTTGACTCTTGGGGCTTAATGGAGAACTCCTGCTTCTCCTGCATCTCAACGTCGGCCATGATGGAAATGCTTTGAAAACAAACAGAACTTTAGGGGAGCTAGGAATATCCAGTCGTTAAAGGATCCCTAGTTTTAAAGTGGTTTGTACTTTGGATAGGAAGGACAAGGAAAAGTGATTAGAACCACTGAAACTTTTTCTTGGGAGGTTGGAAAATTTTTTTTCATCAACTTCGAATTCTTCTTTGAGAAAACCCTAACCATGAAAATATTCTCAGAAACCAAGTTTGTGACCCATTCTCAAAAGAATGAATAACGACCTAGCGTTCTCAGGAAGATAAAATCAACGCTTGAAAGATATTATGTTCATTGTTTACAAGGCAAAATATATACAAAAATGAGGTGTGAACTATGCCAAAGATCACAACATTTTTTACTGAGTTTTACAGCCGTCAGTAGCTGAGAAGTGTGCGCTCTCCTCTTCAAATTTATCAGGGTATTCTGGTAACTAGCAAAATGGTTAGCAAAGCAAATCAAAAGGTAGTCGCACTAATCAACTTACTGATTCTTGTTTCTCAATAGAATACTCAACATCGTCTATTTGGTTTTCGGGGATTTTGAGTTCAGATGCAGATATAGCTGGTGTCGGAAGAATATCTCTAAGTTTTCGGAATCCACTGGTCTCTCTGCACCAGCCATTTTCAGGAAACTGAATATCCACGTGTATGTACAGGTCGCCTGCTACATCTGTGCGAGGTATAGGCATACCTTCTCCTTTGATCTTGATCACTTCAGAAGGACGAATTACTGTGCCAGGCGGCGTTGTGACTCGAACGCCTCGCCCGTCTAGATGTTTAAGAACCACACGAGAAAAGCCACAAACAGCTTCAGCTAGTGAGACTTTTATCGTCGCGTAAAGATCGTTCTTTTTTCGCTCGAATGTGTCATGCGGCTGTTGGTGGACTTCGATAATGACTGAACCAGGGGTTTTGCCATATTCTTCATCAGCCTCACCTTCCAAAACAACTTTGTGTCCATCTTGAGCTCCTCGTGGGAAGTATGCTTCTAGAATTTTGGTTTCTTCGGTTATACCAGATCCTGTACAGTGCTTGCACTTGTCCTTCTCACGATATAATATTCCACGACCAATACAACTAGTGCATGGCACATACTTGTTGGTGACAATCCCAGGTGCCAGGGTGTGGAGCTTTTTCATGTTGCCAGAACCTTCACATTTTGCACAATCCTTGGGTTTAGCCCGAGCTTTACCTCCAGTTCCTTGACAATTTTTGCATAGCTTATTTCTATGACTTGTGAATTTAACAACCTTGCCCTTGTATAGCTCCTCGAGAGTTATGGGAAACTCAACATGCCCGTCCTCCGTTTTTCCACCTTTCTTTCGCTGTGGTGGTTTTTGATCAGTTCCTGGGTGTTCGTATCCATAGCCACCAAAACCATGCCTACTTGAAGTTTCAGAGAAGAAATTGTAAAAGTCCTCAGCGTCAAACTCTTCGCCAAATTCTTCTCCAATTCCTCCCCCCGCTTCATATGTGTCATATCGAGACCGTTCATCCTCTATATTGTTACCACAATTCTATGCAAAAAACAAAAATTGACTCACCATCAGATAATATCTCGTAAGCTTGACTGATCTCTTTGAATTTTATTTCAGCGTCAGCTCGTTCTGCCTCAGGAACCTTGTCAGGGTGATAAGACAAAGCAAGTTTTCGGTAAGCTTTGCGGATCTCAATGGTCGTAGCATCTCTTGAGACCCCCAAAACTTCGTAGTAATCCATTTCATATCCATTCACTGCGCCGTCGTTAGTGTTTTCATTCTTGAATTAACCCAAAGACTCACTTATTATGACTGGTGTACAAACTCTAAAAGAGCCCAAAGAGTTAAGAGTTTGACTCAAATCAATGCAGACTTGGTTTTACCACTCAGCTATACGAGGTTTAGGCAAAATACCAACCTAGATCCTCCTCTGGCAGTGCTAGGAACTTTTCCGATTTCGATTCGGATAAAAATCCATAAGATCATCCCTTCAGATCCAAGTGGTGTGGATTCTCACGTGTACCCCAACCCACACGCATTTGAGAACGCGTTTCGAATTACAATAGGCTTGGGAAACAGAAACTATTGAACATTGAACTTGACATTGAATTAACTCGAAAAAGCATTTCTTTACTAGAATTGGATGACAGTTGAGTTCTAGGAATGTATGAATACATGGAGTACGTCCGCAGAAGCTTTTACAAGGCAACAGAATGGAATGAAGACAACATTTACTCACATATTGTGGAGACGTCTGAAAGTATGTCCCTTTAATCAAACCCTTTGATGGTACTGACATATTGTAGACTTGATTGATTTCGACCTTCCACGAGGCTTCAATGTAACCTTCTCATCTCAGCCAACTCCAACGTCATGCACGTCCTACACCCTTTCGAATCTTGGAATTGTCAATGGATCTATTTCCTATTTGTATACATCCAAGCCATTACTAGATATAGCGAGCTCGAAAGAGATTTCTCTACGCGATGTCATTGCAGGTTATAGGGTTCTAACACCTCTCAAAAAGCCGGACGATCCGATGTATTGGGAAGTCTGGAAGGGAGGCAAACGAGTCGATAGCAGAGGTATGTGTTGAATTGATTGTTGAGGAGCAGCCTGACATTGTTAGATACCTTGCTCTATGGAAGGATATTTCTTCCGACCAACGTCATGGAGGCAATGATAATTAGAAGGCTCTCACCTGTCAGTCAATTGCTTGTTACTAGTGTCAGCGACTCTCGCATCAAGAATGGAGGAGCAGTAAGTACAAATTGCTTTCACTTCTCATTCAATTGCTTACAAGGACATAGGTAACTCTGAACTATCAAAGAAATAACGGCAAATGGTGTAATGAGTACATGTATAGCACTCATGAATCATTACTTGGATTTAGAGGAATCTACAATTTCGGGGCCAAGGAACGCATGGAAGTCCCCAGTATATCATCAAGACTTTCTGTGGGAGGAGAAATTTACTATGGAGTGCTGACGAAAAGTCCAGGATGTAAGTATCAGTTCTGCTTGCCTATTATTTTTAACTAACAATCGAAGTATCAACTGCATTAAGGTATACTGCACAGTCGGCCTATACAGGAACACCATTGACTATGACTCTAATGTGCAATCCACTAATGGGTCACATTTCAGCCATGTACTCGCTTACCACTGGTGAATCCTCGTTTGGGAGTCGTTTTGATTTCAATGCATACTCTTACGTCAGTGAATTGTCAATTGGATGTGAACTCTGGAGATCTGCTCAATCGTCAACCTCAACGTCATCAAATCTATCTACCGACATGATTGAAAGCAAATCTATCTCCAGTGAGGGCTCAGACAGCGAAGCAGACGTACAAGAACCAGCTCCTGTATTCAGCACGTTCAAGGCTAGCACAAGTCTACGGGCAAAATCTCTGAATCTCCTATGGGAAGGCAGATTTCAAGAAGTACTAGTAAGCGCCGGTGTGGGGCTTTCACTGGCTTCCCGGACTCCGGAGTTTTCAAAACTTGGTGTTAGTCTACAATACTCTTCCTGAGTGATCAGCTAGACTGATATATTGTGGTTCATAAGTAAATAAAATAATAATTATAAGGTTCGTTGCATTTAATTTGGATCCTTGGTATCCGACTGAGAGGTTTCTTCCTTGGAAAATAAAGACGGGTCAACATTGACACTCTCATGGGGGGCAGATGGTTGCTCCATAACATTGTCATCGGGAGCTGTGCTCAACTCACGAGTATCATCACCAGCATGATCCATTGTCTCGTTACCCTCATCCTCTGGCTTAATAGCAGTTTCATCTTCTTCTCCATGCTCGCCATTCTCACCATTTTCGCCATCCTCGCCATTTTTCTTTTTCTTCTTTTCAGCATCCTCCTTGGACTTCTTCTTACTCTTGTACACGCGCACACGAGCCGGAATAAACATATTCTCTGGCGGCTTGGCAGGGAGTACTAATTGCGACAATAACTCTTCATCTCGCTTATCGATTTGGAACCAAACCCACCAGTTCTTTGCCCTGATTCTGGAATTCATGGTTTCAGTCATGTACTCTGCAACAACAGCAGGTTTATTCACACTGCGCTCAAGTATCGGAAGTGACTTGACTGGCATATTTCGAAGTGTTACAGTAAGAGGATAAAAGCACTTCGGCTTTCCTTCATCCTCAGGATTTTCAGTCTCTTCAATCAAAGCCGTATCGTTCACAGGATTTGGGTTGCTATCTTCTCCTTCTTTCTTAACCTTCATATTTCCAGGAGGAAGTTGAGCAGCATTTGGTCGGACTGCAATCCCGCCCTCTGGAAATAACAGCAAAAATGAAATCAACACCTCGTTGGTTGGAAGGATTTCAATGATAGAGTTTTTCGGAATAATGTATCTGTCAGCTGGATTATCCTTAAATTCAAATACAATGGTGACCTTCTTCTGAAGCTTCTTGGGAATGTATGAATTTTTCGGCTTATTAGGATCTTTCTTTTTGACTTCTCCATCCTTGTTCTTTTTCTGGTACTTTCCTGCAGTGCGGCCTCGAGGCTTTCCTGGTTTTCGCGGTCCACCGTCTTTCTTCTTTCCTTTTCCCTTTCCCAGGGGATCTATGCCAGGGCCGCCATCAGGGTCAGGGACAGGCTTGAAAAACCTGGGAATGTCTTCCAATTCCATAGATCTTGCCCCATTGATATAAGCTTGAAAGGCTGTAATTTGCTCTGAGGTTGCATTTCCGCTGGCAACAATTTTCATCAAGCTATTTAGTGATCGGTCGATGCGCGCAATGGCTTGAAGCTTCATAATAGTCGCCATATTGTTGGGGTTGCTTGCAACTGAGGCAGCTGTAGGAGTAGGAGAACGCTGGGATTGGGCATCTTGTACACCTTGTGGTGGAGGGGGTCTTTCTGGACCTTCGGAATTGGGGTTGGGATTTTGGGTCGGCGCGGGTTGTGAGGGTAAAGCAGGGTCGGTAGGTACTGGAGTAGATTCTTTGGGAGGAGCAGGCTCTTCGACAGGAGGATTTGGCTCAACGGAAGTGGTAGGTACCGGCTGAGGTTGAATTGGTTCAGGTGGATTGTCGTTGGCTGGATCAGACGTGCCAGTTAGGGCGGGATCTAGCTTGGGGTCTTGTGGTACAGGTTCCACACTTTCTCGCGGCGGTTCTGATTTGATATCATTGGATGGTTCATTTTGTACTTGCTGGTCTTCGGAATGTTCCAGAGGCTCATTGGAGTCCTGATTAGCAACGTCTTGTTGTGGGTTTTTATCTTCAGGCTCTACGCTGCCATTTGGATTATCGTCGTTCTCGCCTTTTACAATAAATAATTTGACGTCAAAAATATGAGGCCCAATTGCCATTAGACATTCACAGAGTTTGGTCATTTTCTCACGCGCGTTAACTTCTCCTTCTGCCAACTTTCTACCACGGGGTGGTCGTGTCCAAAACTTTGTAAACATAGCACCGGATAGCCATCTATTTCGAGATTGAGCTAGGGAGTGACTAAGTGCAAAGCTTTCTTTCACAGACAATGGGTCTTGAATTAACGATACATCAGGAATGTCTTCTGTAATGGGGATTCCCTTTTCAGCATCGTAAGGGAATTGGGGCGGTGGTGGCGGTTCTGGAGTGCCACGCATTTTTGCCTTTCTCCTTGAACCGCCATGGCTGCCACTGTCGGCCATGGACCTTTTTCTTTTCGCCATGTAGATGAAAATTAGGGATCCAAGAGAAAGTCAGAGCGGGATGGGTGATTGAGGAAAAAGAAAACGGAAAAGTGGAAAATCAGCAATTCCTTGTCGTGCTCAAACCCTAACCTTTGAATTGTATGATTTAGGTAAATGTCGCGTTTCAATTTCGAAAAATCCAATCCAGACTTTGGCGTTTCATTAGAAAAAATACAAATGACGAGGCGAAGACCACTTGAAGCAGATGTTAAGAGCGAGCCTGAGCTCGTGAAGCGTCATCGATCCGATGCTGGAACCTCATTTTACGCAAATGGAACAGGAGAGATCGGCTCTCAAAACCAAGTAACGCGACATGCACGATCAAGTGGTGAGTATATTCTACACGGATTGATCTCTCGCTAACATAGCTAGATGGGTTTGAACCAGGATCTGTACGAGGAATTAAGCTGGAAGACTTTGTCACATATCATCATGCTGAGTTTATCTTTGGTCCTTGTTTGAATATGATCATTGGACCAAATGGTACTGGCAAGAGTACAGTGGTTTGTGCGATCTGCTTGGGTCTCGGAGGCAAGCCCGAGATTCTAGGAAGGGCGAAGTCTCCTCGAGATTTTATTCGGCAGGGTTGTGAACGGGCAATCATTACCATCGAACTACAAGGGTGGCCCAAACAACCAAACATCAAAATCAGACGTACTATTGATGGCGACAATTCTTCATGGCACATCAATGGCCGCAGTTCTTCCTTGAAGGAAGTCAAGAGAATTACAGATGATTTCAATATTATGATGGATAATCTATGTCAATTCCTGCCTCAAGATAAAGTCAGCAAGTTTGCAGAGCTCCCTGCTACCGAGTTGCTCATTGAGACGGAACGTGCCGTGGGATCCCCCAATTTAGTTCAGTACCACGAGCGGTTAATTGAGCTCGATGAGAAGCAGTCAGCGTTGGGCACCGATCTGGGAGGAAAAGAGCAGCGTCTTTCCGAATTGAAAACTCGGCAAGCAGAGGAAGAGGAGAACATTACTCGCATGAAAGAGCGCCAAAAGTACCAGGAACGTCACGATTTGCTGACAAAGACCAAGCCATTTTTGGAGTATCGAGAGATGATTGAAGCAAAGCGAGCTCTGGATGAAGAAGGAAAGCAGGCACAGGAGAGACTTGAGCATGTGAAGGAAACTCGAGCCAAGTTTGAGCTGCTTTCAGAGCAGGCTGCAGAAAACTGCAAATTGGTCAAGCGGGACACCCGTGAGGTCAAGAGCAACATGGCAAATGCAGCCGCGCACATTCAAGAAGCCAAGGAAGCTGCCCAAACGGCAGTCGAGGAATTGCAAAGGGATAAGCTCAGGTTGAAAGATATTGCGAACCGTCAAAAGTCAGATCAGGCCGCACGGACTGAATACGTCTCGACGATCAAGAAAATTGAAATTCTTCAAAAAGACAACTCTCCACCTGATCCGCAAGAGATCGTTCGGGTCCGAGAACTGCAGAGGCAAAATCGGGAGCAGATTCAAGAAGCGCAAGAAAACCTTGAGGATCCCAGTCAAGAGCTGGCGAATTTGGCTGATAAAACCCGATCCCTAGAAATGAATTTGAAGGCTAGCAAGGACAAGCTGGATCGGCTGAAATCAGTGCTCAATCAAAAACTTGAGTATCTCCATCAGAAAGAGAACAAGCTGGGTGCTGACACAGCGCGTGCTTCAGAGTTTATCTTGCAAAACAAGAATCTCTTTGAGCATGAAGTGCACTTGCCACCTGTGCTCTCCATCAAATTCAAGGATAGACGATGCATTCCTCAGATTGCGGCTAACCTGAGTCGAAATGTGATGTTTACGTTTACTTGTGAGTCACGAAAAGATTACCAAACATTTACACGGATCATCATTGATGAACATAACTGGAACGTTAACGTTGCAGAGTTCTCAGCTACAGGACTTCTACACGTTGCAAATCACAAGGCTCCGTGCGATCGAGAGATGCTGCCCCGCCTTGGTTTGGACGGTTTCCTTCTGGATCTGTTGGAGGGTCCTGAACCTGTACTTAACATGTTGTGTCACAAGTCATCAGCTCATGCCATGCCATATTCATCCGGCATTATTGAGAGACGACAGAAAGAGCAGTTGATTGATGCAAAAGATCAAAGAGGAGAGCCGCTGTTTCATAGGTTTGCGGATAGCAAGACTCTTGGTAACATTGTGAAGTCTCGATATGGAGCGCGATTGACATCATGCCGAGAGAGCATGCTGGGACCGCCTCCTGGGTATATTCAGGCATCGCAAGGATCCAGTGATGATGCTATCAGGGATATCAGGAGCAAGATTACTGACATGCAAAACCTCCTAACCCAGCACCAGGAAGCAGAAGCGATGGCAAGCGAAAAGTACAGAGAGCTAGAACAAGTAGTGGATGATTTCAAGCAAGAAGGCATACGGCTCAAGGAGCAAATGGTGAAACTGAGAAATGCGGAGCAGATGGCAGCCAAGTATGCGAGCAGGCACGCATCGTGCAAGAAGAAGCTGGAAGAACTGGACAACAATGAGAAAAACTACGGTACAGCTAAAGCCAAGGTGGAAGAGGGTATTTCTCGACATTTGAAGGGGGTGCAAAAAGCAGGAGACAAGCTCATGAAGTACGTCAAGGTGATGGTGGATCTTCAGAAGGAGTATCAGAAGGGCATGATGGACATCATGACATATGAAAACGAGGTCTCTATTTACAATGGTATGGGAGGGGATGGAGTGAGAAAGGCGGAAGAGAGAGTGGCGAGTCTGGCTGACGAGCTGTACAAGCTTAAGGAGGAAATGCATACCAAGAAGCATGAAGTCAAGGCTCTCCGTGCCAAGTGCACTGACGAGGAAAAGGAGCAGATTGAACAAATGTACAAGGATGCGGAATACACTCTGGACCACCTGAACCAAGAGACAGCACAGGTCAAGGCGATGCTTGAAGTTTCAAGGACGGGTGGAGAGGAAGCCGCCATGTCTCGTTTCAACAAACGCGCCCAGGAAATTGAGACCCTTGAGGCCAGTGTCACAGATCAGAGCTCAGCCCGGCAGCAGTACATGGCCGAGATTGCTGAGGTCCGCCAGCTGTGGGAGCCCGAGGTCCAGAGCATTGTGGCTCGCATTTCGCATGAATTCTCAAACGCCTTCAGACTTATCAAGTGCCAGGGCCAGGTTCAGCTGGGTAACACGGACAAGGGGTTTAAAGACTGGAGCATGGACATCATGGTCAGTTTCCGCGACAACGCCGAGCTTCAAATCCTGAACCACCAGCGCCAGTCCGGTGGCGAGCGGTCTGTGTCAACCATTTTCTACCTGATTTCGTTACAAGGGCTGACCAAGTCGCCGTTCCGGGTTGTAGACGAGATCAATCAGGGCATGGACCAGAAGAATGAGCGGATCGTGCACAGCCGCATGGTGAACATTGCGTGTCGCGATGAGAACTCGTCGCAGTACTTTTTGATTACACCAAAGCTGCTGACGGATTTGGAGTATCACGAGAAGATGAAGGTGCACACGATTTACAGCGGGAAATTTGTGAAGGATACGCGTGAATTGACGTTTTCGCCGTGCTACTTGAAGAACCTGGTCAAGATTGCGCGACAACTGCGCGAGGAGGAAGCTATGGGCTAAAAATGTTGAATTCACTATGGACAAGAGAAGAAAGATATATATTATGGGTTATACAATATATAGTAATGACTTTGGTGTGACTATTTCTAGCTAGTTGAGATGCTCGATTGTTTGGCTCCAATATAGTGGAGACGAACTAAGAAGTCGGCAGGTGCTACGGAATTTAAGCTCTCGTTCCCTACTATAGAACATATTATAAGTGATCAGAGTTTTTGATCTTGTGCGTATTGCATGGATGGTATGGAATATCGCTCATTCCTTTGACGTTTGCCCTTCATTAGCGCCGGTCATGGGCCGTAGATAGGCCCAAGATCAACAGGCCGAGAGCGATGTGGTTGAATTAATATATATATATAGCTAGCAGGTATACAACAAAAGCAACTCCTCTTAGCATCTCGCGATATCAACTAGCGGGTCCAGGTGATGAATCCGAGCGAGTCGAGTATAGCTATAGAGAGTAAAGGTCATTTACGTAGAATTCTCTGGTACCAGTGTGGGCCAAGAGGAACTTTAAGTGGGCATCATATGTAAGGATTGTGTTTCACACCACCACCCACCCAGTTGTAGCATCATGAGTGTAGACCTTGTATAGTTTTCCGTATATATATACACCTGTTCACCAGACCCCATCAGGATGTTTCAACAGTTTTCAATTCAACTTTTATGATGTTCTTTTTCATCGTTATCAATCGATCCATGGAAGAAAGTCCAGGTCGATGATTCAATTTCACCATTGTCCAAGCGGAGAAAGCCAAGGACCCCTGGATTTAATACGAACTTCATGACATACAAAAACTTTTAATTTTCCATTTTGGCTGTGGAAATGCGCATATGGCAACGCGTCCCCATGCCAACCTAAGACGCGCATGGGCGCGTAAATCCAAAAGGGTAAACAATGCTTCCTAAAGCAGGTTTTGCATACCTGGATTGGCATAGCGCGCCGCACATTATGCGTCTTTTATTACTTGAAGAGGAATAAAGTTGGTGGTTGGAATCACCTTAGTTACCCTAAACAGGCAATATTGGAAAAGAGAAAAAGGTAAAACAATAACAACACAATGTTTGTGAGAGAGCGCGATTGATTGAGAACTCCTGATTTTCACTATAGGCCTATGCCTATACGCTGCCTGCTCGCTTGCAATAAATCACAGAAAAAGAGAGAAAAAAAAGAAATGTTGTTGGAAAAAACCCTAAAAGTAAACACCAACCATCTCAAGTACATAACCCCATATAAATTCCTGACATTCCCTCCCTTTCTCCTTTTTTTTTTTTCTTTCCTTCTTTTCTTCTTCTTCTTCTCCTTTTTTTTCTTTCCCTTCAAACATTGTTCGTTTCTTCTTTGTACACATTTTGTTTTCGCTTCTGCTCGAATCCAACCAACATTCGCTTTAAACCATAATATTAAAAATGCAGTTCAAGACTATTTACGCTACTCTGGCCTCTGTCGCCGCCGTTCTTGCCCTCGACAATGCTTTTGTCTCTCCTGGTTTCGGTCAGGTCGTCAACGTTGGTCAGTCCATCACCTTCACTTGGAACCCTACCACCGCTGGCAAGGTCAACTTGATTCTCCGCTCTGGTGGTGCCAACGACCTTAAGGTTCTCGGCCCCATTGCCTCTGGCGTTGACAACACTGGTTCTTTTGTCTGGAACCCCGATTCCAGCCTCAAGACCAACACTGACTACTCTGTTGAGATCCAGGACGCTGCCAACACTGACAATGTCAACTTCTCGCCCTACTTTACCATCCTGGCTCTGGGTGAGGGAATTACCACCTCTGGGGCTTCTTCTGCTGCCTCCTCCACTGCCGCCTCCTCTGCCGCCTCCTCTGTCGCCTCTTCTGCTGATGCCTCTTCTTCTGCTGCTTCCTCTGCTGCTTCCTCGGCCGCTTCTTCTGCTGCTTCCTCTGGTGCCTCTTCCTCCAAGGCCGCTTCCTCCGGCGCTTCTACCATGAAGACCTCTTCTGCTGCCTCTTCCTCGGCCGCTTCTTCTTCTGCTGCTGCTGCCTCTACCTCCTCTGCTGCCCCTTCCAACGCTGCTGTTGTCGCTCCTGCCAACGCTGTGCTTGCTCTTGGTGCTGCTGCCGTCGGTGCCATTTTGCTTTAAAGGTCGCCTTGACGTTTCCACATGAAGAAATGAAACAACAATAACAACGCAACAAACCCAAAAAAAAAAAAGCCAGCTGCCTCCGCCCAACAATATTGTGATTGAGCACTCTATAATTTATTTTTTCTTTAATAATATATTTGTTTACTTTTAATTCATGATTAGTTTTGATATTTTTGGTATGTTTACTTTAATGCCAACTAATTTGTTCCAAAAGGACCTGAGACCAGTAGTCCATTCAAGGCAAAACCTTTGATTCCTATAGGGTGATGGAAGATCTGAATAGGGTTGTTGCCTGATGTGACACACAAAAGTTATATCGCCCTAACAAAAATAGGGTTTTTCATGCGAAATATTACCCGGCCTGTCTCTGACCTAATTTTAAATCCAAACCTTAAATTGCAAAAAGCAGATCGATCGATATGGCTGTGATTTACCCATCCTACAAGATTTTTAATTTATATGAGAGATTTAAAAGATTGGTGATCTGAGATTGTTCGGCTAATTAGCAATTAATTGGGTGGGCTTGTCATTTAAAACTACATATAGGCCTATATGTTAACGGGATTGTTTCCACTATGCTAGTAATATATTTGATCAAATGTTTGAGAAGAGAATGAAATTGTCTTTGTTTTGTAAAAAATAAACCCGCCTGCACTATACGGACAGCGGTGGGGGAGTTTCTTAAGCGCGCGACATCAGTCGTTTATACGTCTATAAGATTAAATAAATACCACATGTCTTTTGCCCGTTTGGCGGACTCACATGTGAGTAGCCTTTGTGTTGCCTGTGTATTTATGTATACACCATTTGGCATGTGTGTGTTCAGGATTTATTGGAACTATAACTACTTGTATGAATTCAGGGTCTCACTTCAAGTTCACCCCACAACAGAGTTTAGCCATACCATCAAGCTATTTATAGTCAAGCTGGTAGTATAAGCTTGAGTCGTGCCTTTGTATTATAAAGTATAAAGCTCTATCGATTTGATACAATACCTTTTAAATTGCTTATATAAATATAGGCGACCTGACCAAGTTGACTCAAAAAGTGGTTTCTAAATATACTTTAGAGTTGGGCATAACCTGTGGTACAGTAAAGTACTTGTTGGCCTGAGTCTATCAATGTATGTTCTTATTGTACGTTCAAGGATGGACCCTGTCGCTGACAAGCTTTAAGCTTTCATTTTGAGGCAGCCATCGGCTGCTACGTCCTTTCGCTGTTGAAGTTAGAAGAAGCCTTAACTTATTTTGACTTTATAATCATTTTATAAATATCCACATTCAAGTTAGATCAAAGAAACCTTAAGAACGGCCTATTTAAAGCACATGGGTGGAGGACTTACGACTTTTGATGGTTTTGATAGCGACATCCGACTATCTCTGAATCAAAAGTTGATATTGATCTTGATATTGATAAAGAATTTTAGGAGAGGTCCAACCCGAGTAAAGACCTGATGAATTTTACTACTACACTCTACTAGCATTTTTCTTTGGCGAGAGACAAATAACTCAACAACCTACCTATTCAAGACCAAAGGAAACCAACAATTGGAAAGACTTCAGAGTGCACACACAGGAAACAGATTTATAGAGAAACGCACGTCAAAATAGCTGACGATAGATTTATCTCTTTAACCAATGGCTTACGTGTTTCCTTTCCTACGGCTGCTCATGTTCAAGACTAACTTCATGAAATAAGTGACAGACCATGTCAAAAGACAAGCTTAGTGAAAAGATGGACTGTAATCAAAGTTTTTTTATACGATTGTCTCTAGAAAACGGCCGTTCACTTTGAATTAGTTTGAATCACCTTTAGGAATATACCCCTGTAATTTTACTAACTTCTTTACATGGTAGAGTCAGATCCCAAATGTATGTAACACGTTACTATATTCACACACTGCCTGTATCAATGTAGTGTAATACATCAGGTTTTACAAAGTATACTAATTAACTGTATCTTGGACCCTGTCCAGAGTACAGATATTTCTGCCTTCCAGACTCAGTGCCAATACCATAGGTATACAAGATTTAATTCAATGTACTTCTAATTTAGAGTAAAAAAGATAGTTAAGCTATTCACGTGTAGGCATGGAACTGCTTGGCAGCCTATACCAGTGTCTCTAATTACTGATCACACTGAGATCCTGAATAGTACACGGCCCTGAAAACTGAGTCATGTTTAACGTTTTGATTGCGTCAAAGTACTTTCAAAATGTCAATTGCCATATGTACCATGAGCTTTTTCCAAGCTAGCTAAGAAACCGGTGTATCCGGAGTAGACTAATTAAAATCAAAGTAAATTCAATGAAAATAGTAAGACTCGCGTTAAGTTAAAATATTAATACTTGATGATTTAAAGTATCTGCAGGGTTTTAAATGCAACTTATTATAAGTACTCTGTAAGGGGTCTTTACCTTTGGCTGGTTGACGGGAACAAAAGTGGTTCACATTAGCGAGACCTTGATATTTTGGGGAAGGACGAAAGGCAACATTAATGGCAATTAGGCTTAATAGAATGAATAGTTAAAAACTAAGAGAGAGTATCAAAATACAAAATTTTGTATTTCTTTGCTTTAGGAGGAGGGTTGGTTAAGATCGTGGTTAAGCTTGTCAGCTCGAGATCAGAACGGATCACAAATTATGAACTAAGTGGTCTACACTACACCGAAACAGAACTTGTTTAAGAGATAACTGTAAGAGTAAAATAAGCTTATAATTGCGTAAAAACACGCTTTAATTTACGAGCCACAATATACAATTTTCTGGTGGACTGATTGGAACCGATGGCACAATAAGTGAAGTAAGTAGACAAAATGTCGAGATAAACTTATCCAACTTTGAAATGTATGATCTTAAGCTTTGCCTTTACAATTATCTCATTTAAATTTGAATATTGTAATTCTCTTGCAATTAAGGTAAGTCTAATCGCTATTTCAGTGTCGCTTATCTTGGAAGTGTTCTGCTTAGTGCCATCTAGGCACAATCACAAAACTCAAACTCTGATCAGGTCCAGATTAAATATTAGGTTTACTGCAAACGTTTCCAACGTTATCCGCAAATTTGACAAAACGCTAGTTATCTTTATTAGAGTTAACTTCGCTTGCGGTTTAAAATCGGCCTAGTTTATTAAACAGTTGAAAACAGCGAAAAGGTTGAATAAAACGGTCTAAACTCAAATTCAAGGCTTCAAAAAAAAAAAAAAAAA
>JAJMHO010000120.1:0-13265 GCA_030566085.1 Geotrichum histeridarum
AAAAAAAAAAAAAAAAAAAAAAAAAAAAAAAAAAAAAAAAAAAAAAAAAAAAATTCAAAGCAGCAGAGTATGCATAAAGAGAGCCAAACAACGGCCAAGTTAAGGAACGTAGCTATGTGTCCTTTTTGTAAATTTATTTAAATCTATGGCTTAGTAACATATTATTAAGCACATAGTAAGGCTGTTACATATACCTATACAATTCAATGATGGGCATATATAAAACAAAACTCAACAGAAAAAACAGAAAAATCGAAATGTCACGGATATCGGATTTACTTCGATATTTTCTATACATGCAAAGCAAATAACAAATCCAGGGGTGATTGATTCTATAGTTCAACTTTTAATATGATTTATATATCTGCTGGATGATGATGATCTATATATATATAATCAATATTAATTGAAGATACCACCATAGAGATATTACGAGGTCTCTTATAATCAAACAAGAGAGTCTTTTCTTTGATTCTATTAATATCTATATGGCCATGCCTATGTCCTATATTTCCTTTATTTGAAGGTGCTACGCAAGCTTTTTCTAAGCTATAGGACTATTCACAAGTTAGTTACATCATCATGGTACGCGTAAAGACAACACAAGCAGCTAAAAATCATCCGCTTCATTAGAATCATATCATCATCTACCACACTTTTTCGCTTCGGCAAGCCAAGTCATTCCAACAAGGTCCTGCCCGAACCAACTGGTTTACATTATATAGGGACTATAATTTTGTAATATTTTGGAAAAGAAATCATAAACACACACATATAGATTTATAGAAAACATTATTAACTTTGACTTTAACTGAGAAGAAGAAGAAGAAGAAAAAAAAAATCACATACAAATATAATCTCCAAGCCAATGCACAACCTCCTGATACAAAACGTTAAGCCTATGCCCTTCTTTTTTTTTATATGAACGTAAGCCCTGGAACAGTAAAGCTTATAAACTAACAAAAAGAAATAAAAGACCGCCGTACTACTACGCCTTTTGCACCAGCAGCTCAATCTCCTCCAAAGCCTTATTCGCAAAGTACCGCACGTCAACGTCAGGGTCCTCGCTCAGCTTTTGCAAATTAGGAACCACAGTTGACTCAATCAGCTCCTTGATCGTGGCGTCGTCTGTATGGGGACCCACCGTCAGAACCGCAGGTTGAGTCTTGCTCTTCTTGTGTTGCTGCTCGGTCGGCTCGCTATCATCGGCGTCGGCATCTGCAGCCTTTTCCTTCTCAGAAGCGGCTTTAGAGACTGGTTCGCCGGCTTCAGTGGCAGCT
Source organism: Geotrichum histeridarum (assembly GCA_030566085.1). Taxonomy (NCBI): domain Eukaryota; kingdom Fungi; phylum Ascomycota; class Dipodascomycetes; order Dipodascales; family Dipodascaceae; genus Geotrichum; species Geotrichum histeridarum. Next base: position 1,281 of record JAJMHO010000120.1, read on the forward strand.
GCCTTTTCAGTAGTAGTGGTGGTGGTGGCCTCGGTCTCAGCGTCCTCGGGTTTCAGGTAAGCCTGGACAAGTACCTTGTAGGACTTGGCCACATTGAACCGAATGTTCGAAATAGGATCGTTCATGAGGTTGCCCAGGAACGGCATCATGGACTCTACAATGGTCTCGTGGTCGACCACAGGGATCAGCGCCGTCACCGCAAACAACGCGGTCAGGCGGTACAGGTAGTTGGTGTTGGCGCCAACCACGATAATGTGTGGAATAATCTCCTCCTTGGCCCACTCAATGCCAAAAACCTTGGTCAGCTTGCGCAAGTTCAGCGTCGCGGCCTCTCTAATCGAGTACACATTGTCCCACAACCACGTCATGCACAAGGGACCCAGCTCGCGGTCAAAGAACGCGACGCCCAGCTGGTCCGCCAGCAGCGGAATGTAGTCAATGATGGCCAGTCTCACGCGCCACTGCTTGTCCTTGGCCAGCTCGCTGATTGCAGGCAGCAGCGACTTAGACAGCAGCTCAATTCCAATCACGTCGTTTACCACATGCAGCTTTGAAATAATATTGAGTCGCACATCGGGAAACTCATCCTTGAGCATCAACAAAAACGAGGGCAGCAGTGCCTCAATCGTCTTGTCCTTGCCCAGCAGCGGTGCCAGCCGGCTGATCTCAGACGCCAGCGCCGCCCGCACGTACTGCGACGAGTCCTGCGACAACAGCTCCACGTTCGGAATCACCTCCTCCAAAATCACCTCCTTCGACAGCAGCGCTGAGAACCCGGGAATCTGCTTCGCAATTGCAGTCCGCACCTCGGCCTCGCTGTCCTTCATGAGGTTGACAAACGCGGGTGCAAACTTGGCGCGGGCCTCGGCGCTGTCCAGGCTCACGGCCAGCTTCTCGAACCGGTTGGCCGCCATGTACCGCACGCGCCAACTCTTGTCGGTGAACAGCGCGGTGGCCAGCGTCACAAGCTCGGTGTTGTACTTGGTGATTTCCTGGGCCTTGAGTGCGTCCGCAATCGCGATAATCACGTCCACCGACAGCAACCGCACCGAGTCCTGGTCGTCGATGACTTGTGATTGGAACATGGAGTATAAGCTGCCCTCAAACTTGACATCAGGAATGCCGGCAATGACCTTGGGCAGATTGGTGGCTGCTGCTCTGCGCACCATGGGGGCCTCATCCTGGCAGAGCACCTTGTACTGGGAGAGCAGGTCTTCCTGGAACGCCGCTGGGGCCTTTGCAATGCACATTTGGTAGAGCCCCGTTGCCGATACTCTGCTTGAGAACCACTCTGTCGAGCTCAGTCTCTTTACGAGGGGCAGAAAGTACTGCTGGATGAGTTCTGGGGACTGTGTTTCGCCCAGCTTGTTTAACGACTCCACAGCCTTATCTCTGACAAGGGGCTCTTCCATGGCAGCGAGGCCCTCAAGAGTGCTGATGAGGATATGTACATGCTCGGCGCCGCCAATGTAGGGCACAAAGGTGCCGAGCTGCTCTGCGAGCACGGTGAGTACCTCGTCCTCATCTTCCTGTGAGACCTCTTCCAGAAACGGCACCAGCTCTGTACGTGTCCTTTCATGGCCCAGCGCCAGGGCAATCGTCGACAGCCTGTTCATGGCATTCAAGCGTAAGGTTACTTCATCATGCTACAGAGATATCAAAAGTTAGAAATCATAGTCCAAAAAAGAACAAGCTCGTAAAAACAAAGGATGGCATGTGTGGTCATTACCTTTAGTTCATCAATTAAGAGCGCGAGAGGATATATTTCTTCTGCAGATGTTGGGGGATCCATATTGGCGCTAAGGGTGTGGATATGTGTGTGGGTGTGTTTGCAAGAGTGTAAGCACAATACAGGGAATAGGAAAAGAGAGAGTGTGTGGATGTGTGTGTTGATGGTCCTGAAATCAAGAAAAAATCAAAAAGGAGACAGAGTGTTTTTCCAGGGATGCTGACTCAGTGATTATCTCACAATTAGTCAATTATTGGGTAATGAGGCACGGCTGTGCATTCAGTGGTGCGATAAACAGGAGATTTGAGCCTAGTTTAGCGGGCTGGTTGAGATGGCAATTCATTGTACTATTCGTGGACTTTTTCTTTCAATGGGTTTCAATTGCAATTTAGGTCTTTGAAAGTGGGGATGCGGTTGTGCTTGGTCGTTGTGGTTGGCAGCAATGAGCAAACCCCAGGTTGTTTCTTCAGCTTGTACACCAACAGTATTGAAGCTTTTCGACGAGGAAGTTTAGCGGAGACATGTTGGGTTTGCTTTGGTTGTATACATTGTCGTAGTTTATGAACTTGAAAATTCACATGTTTTTAAGTCGTTTGACATTGATTTGTATGGCCATTAGTACTGGGGTAGCTAATTGACCATCGTATACTTTCCCTTTGACTGTGAATTGTTTACAGTCAGAAACAACTTCTCTTTAAGGGGAAACTCAGAAACAGATTTGTTTGCTTGAGTTTAAAAGTAGAAGTAAAAGGTCTTTCTATAATGAGAGTTCTCCCTTTGACTGCAGTTTAAACATTTCTTCAAAGGACCAACTACATTTGGGACTTGTAGCAGTCCAGGAACAAGGTATATTTTTGCAGTGCACTAGCTAGTGTATACACATAAGTCAGTTAGCTGAGATTTTGAGAGCGGCATTAAACAGGAGGGTACATCTAGAACTAGAAGGCTGTTACAGGTGTTGGTAATGCGTTTGAAGTGTATACGTTGAGGGAAATTACAATTGATACCTTGGTGATTCATGCTATTAGTTAAGAGTGATCTAGCTCGATATTGATGATCTTCACAAGATTAGGTCTCTAAAAAATGAGCACAGATGCTTTCTTTCCTTTTGCATAAACCTGCTTATGCTGTTGCCGTTCATTCATTGTTTTTTTTTTTTTTTGTTCATTGCTTGATCTCTATTTGCTATTGTGAATAATTGCCGCAGTTTCATTGAAATATATATGGAGAGAAGGCATGAGGCCTAGCCCTTTTATTCTTACTGCACTGAGATTTTTGTTTGATCCCAGTTGTTATTAGCTTTAAAAATGTCGCAATATTGGCTGGCTTTTTATGAAAAAGCATATTCATTTTTGATCATTTTCCATCATTTTGGACCTTGTACCATGCTGAACTGAATACAGTTTGACAATACATTTTAGACATTTTTTTTCTACTGTACACTGGCCATATATGTACTATCCCAAGTTAAAAACCCTGGTAGTAGTATAGTACTGGTACTGTAGTACCCCTTCATTCACCTCTTTGACTTTTGTTCACATACAATCAATTTCGGAAAATCACACTGTATCAGCCGCACTACACGTGATAAATTAGCTCAAAATCTGGCCCCAAAAACAAAAACAAAGACAAGCACCCGACAATGAACCCTTACAAGATTCCGCACCGGCTTAGTTCTTTATAGTACGACCCGACTTACGGGGGAAGGGATATGAAGGAGGGGCTTGTATACTAGGGCTGTAACTAGAAGCCATTCAGCTTATTATAGGTAGATTATCATCATGGTGTTAATATTGGTAACCTGATCAAAATTTAGATCATGTATACCTCGCCACAGTGCATAGATCTATAGTAATAATTGGGCCAACGTCGTCACAAGAACAGATGAGGTTTCGTTGGCAGTGCATTTCTTATATTACTGTGATGCAATGCTATGATGTTATGACGATGTAGAGAATACCCCGGGTATGAACAATAACAAGGTGGCTTGTCATACAATCATTCGGTTGTCTTAGAAGTCATAAACCGGGCTGGGTGCTATCCCAAATATAGATCGATCGTATATATACTGTATGAATAGTTAACGTTACATAATCTTCATGGCATTTTGGTTTATTGTTGGTTTCCAAAGACGGGAATCATCATCATCATCATCATCATCATATATTGTGATTTTATGCTTTTTTGTATGTTAATAAATTTGTATAGAAACTTTTTACATTTCCATACATTTTTTTACATTATCCAGGGTCAAACAAAATGTTGAGCCTTTTCATTTCAAGGGCACTGAACTGCAAAAAACTTAACGTTATGGGTTTCTTACATTGCATCGATTTTTGATTTTTTTTGTATTTACTTTTAAAATTGGCATTTTTGATATTGGTATGGTTTTGACTTTGAGGAGAGTGTGAGATTTAATATGGTACTACCTACCTCAACTCCTTACAAGAGATAAATTTATACCAAATAAATTTACAATTATAATAAAAAAAAGAATATATAAACACTTTGATTTCTCTTGTTTTTTATCTTTTCCTTTTTCATTTCTCTTTCTTATCTTTACTATCTTTGACCAGATCCTATATAATCCCAAGCAAGTCCTGCCACTCAGTTCTGCAAACACAAAAACCAAATCTTCAACCTAGCATTTTCACACACACTCACACACTATTCACAATGGACTCAACTTCGCTCAACAATATGCGCCAGAACATCTACATCCCCGCCGCCGATGTCAGAGCTCCCGCCAAGATTCCCGTCCACCATCCCACCCTCATTATGCAAGACTACCAGACTGACACGACGCACCACTTGTCCTGTGGCTGCAACAATGGCGCTTGTATCGAGGAGCGTGCCTGGTGGTTCAACAACAATAACAACAACTGCAAGAAGATGAGCAAACCCGCCGCTGCCCTGGCTACCAAGCCTTCTAATAGCCAGCGTCCTATCTTTAGACCAAGTGCCAGTAGTAGCAGTTTGTCTACCCTGTCGTCGTATTCCGAATACTAAGGGGGGAAGAATAAGCAAAACGATCGCCGTGAGAGAGAGAGATAAGATAAACGCAATCTTTTGTTCTGACACGACCTCAGATATACTCGAATCTTTGACAATGTCACCGACTTGTTCCCAATGCTGCATTATTGATATTTATACAATTACAGCTGTTGCCGCTTTTATTTCAACAGCTTTTTATTTACACGCTTTTCTTCTGATTTCTGATGGAGGGGTTTCTTTATTTTATTTGTTTTTTTGCCGTTACTACTGTGATTTTTTTTTTATTTTTTTTTTTTGTTTGCATGAGTTTTTATATGAATGAGTTTTACGACTTCGAAATATATAAATTCAACTGTTTCTCTTGTGACTGAGTATTTTATTATCTCCAATTAAATTATGATGAATATATCGTAGATATCAATAATCAGAACGGCCTGATTACCCAAAATATTTAGTAAACTACTATATAGTGGATGGTGGATAGCATAACCATGGAATTTGTGGATGGATGTCGAGAAAATAATAATAATAATCCGGATTATTAGCTATCAGCCGTACGTTATCAAGAATATGCAAGGGCTAGGTCTGAGGCATGAAAAACCGTTGTGGGTTTTTATTATTTTGTGTTCTAACCAGCCTTCTAACCCACTTGAACAACGTTATAGATTGCAGGCTGTGCGTATAGAAAGATATTGCAATAGGTAGATGAACATCCAGCTGATTGTAGCAAGACAAACACGACGTTTATTTTTGACTCTTTTGATGTTTCAATTTTTAAAAGTATACTATATATACGTTGTATATTAACTGTTTACAATAATGATTGTATGACGGAAAAGGAAGAGGCAGTGAAAGTTTGTGCCTTTGTGGATGTGAAGAGCCACACACACAGTGGAGTGAAGTGAAAATTAAAATGCCGCACACACACCACACACGGCAAGCACATGGCAAAACCATAGAAGAAACATGAAGGTATGAAGGTATGAAGGTATACGAAACTGTGAAAGGATCAAAGTTCTTGGATTTGTTTACAATGGTTTTTGTGGACTACTAATGTTGTCTCCGATATATTCAACATTGGTTCACAAAATCATGAGAAAAGATATCTGAAAAATGTGGAACAAAAGCACAGTGAAATAATATCGACGACCAAATGTAAAAACAATACGATTTTGATAACTTAACCAAGCCTCGAGAATCCCAGACCTCCGAAATCAAAATAGACAAAAAGACAGAAAGACAAAAAGGAAATCAACTCAAGTCAGGGCAACGCATCCCTCTCTTTCTCTTTTTGTTTTGTTTTATCAAGGCTTGTGTCTACTTATAAATAGGCTATCTATATGATGTAATGTCAAGATTGTCCAGCAACCTTGACAGGAAGGGAGGCGAAGAGCGAAGCGCAAACGTTTTGATTTTGCTACGGCTAACTATATATTAGCTATCTTTAGGGCTGCCTCTCTCCCAGGCGTAGCTATCTCGTTTTGGTCATTTTGCGAGTTCTTCGTCTCGATTCCTCTCATACCCATAGTTTAGCTATTCTGCTTAGCTAGCTAGCTAGCCCTGTTGTTTATTTTTGTTTTTAATTAAAGTCCGTACGTATATAGCAAGTGTGTATATGGGGTTGGGTGGCTTATCTAGCTTCCACCTCATTATTGTTCACAACCTCACACAAAAAGCTCTGGATGCTTTTGGCCTGGTCTGGTAGAATAGCCGTTGAGAAAACCACATCAACGGGACAACAGTGACCCCCTCAAACTGAAATTGCAGCCAGTAAACAGAAAAGAACCACCACAGTGGGGGCCCTCTGGGTGGTTGGCTTTTGACAATCTTTAGGCCTGCTGCTCACCTTACTTTGGGTTTCTGTTATAAGGTATGGATCGGAAGGAGTTGGGCTTTGGGAGATAGCTAGCTAGCTCTACCCGTAGATAACCGTTGATCCAGACATTTGGGTTAACTCCCAACTACATTGCAACTTCCTACAACAGCACAATATCAGCAAACAATTTGTTTATCTCCTCCAGCAGCTAGCCATTTACATAAAGTAAGGTTTACAAGGCAATCTTTTACTATCTATCTAAATCTTATTTTTTTTTTTTTTATCTTGGTAGTCACTATTTTGACCTGTTTTTGACTTGGTTTACGGATGAAATTTAAAATGATCATCTATCTCTCTTTATCAGTTGGTCAATTGATCTTGTTTGTTTGGTTAGTTCAGGGAGGAACTGCTCTTTGTGGGGGAAATATAGGCCTATATCTCTATCTCTGGCCCTATCTCTGGGGTGATCAATTGTATGTAGCTATAACTGATATCTGGGTTAGTCCTATCTATGCCGACTATGACTGTAGCAATATCGGGTTAATGGTTGCAAGATAGGATAAATGAGTGTAACACTTGATGAGATATCAGGTATTCTTTTGATAGGAATAAAACGATTAACTTCAAAGGAAAAAAAAAACAAATGGCTAACCTCGACCACGCCTTAGAATGAGTCTAATCAATCAGAAGAGCAAAAAGAAGCTTGGCTGAACCCTTAGCTATGGCATGGGTGATAACAATTGTCGTTGAGATAGAGTCAGCCGGCTATTCTTGCTTAGTTTTTCTTCCAGAATTGAAATCTATTGAAATCTAAGATAAGGAATTCCAGCTTACTGAAGGAACATTGTTCCTCACAAAATCAGTAATGCAAGGCTATAACTTCTATCTAAAGAGCTGAAAGCTAGGTAATGGCTAGCAGTTGTTACAACAGGAGGTATGGCTTTTCAAGGAATCTCCATCACAGACCAATTGATCTAACCTGGCCGTGCGCAGAGATCGCGACAAGACCAACCTCAGTTCGACACAACGCCATACCAAATAAGTCCCATGATAGCTCCCATCACAATAGCCACTGGCGGTTTCACTCCAAACCACATTCCGCCCACAAAACTTGTCGCCGTCACCACCACCCACCACGGCTCCGTCGCCAAGCTCGTACCATTTCTATACCCCTCGTCAATGTATCCAATCTGCCACAACCGGTACACTGCCGTGTAGATTAAGCCCACTGCGCCCGCATTCACGCCGCGGAGGAACGACTTCACGGACCGCAGCCCGCGCACCCGGCTCCACACGCCCACCGTTCCGTGCACCATCCACATGCCCGGCAGAAAAATGCCAAGATAAGCAATAAGTGCACCGCCCACACTGCTGAACCCGGCGTTGGACGCCGTCAGGCTGCCGAGGTAGACGGCAAAGTTGAAGTTGGGCCCGGGTAGGGCTTGGATTATGGCAAGGCCGATGAGGAAATCACGGGGATTGACCCAGCCCTCGGCGACGACGTACTCGCGCAGGAGAGGGATTACGACGGGGCCACCGCCGAATATGATGGTACCGGCGAGGTACATGTTGGCGAAAAGGCTGTACAGAAGTGGGGGCTGGCCGGGCAGCGTGCCGCGCAGGACCATGATGATGATGAAACTGAGGAGGAATAATGTAATTATAAGCACGCCGGTTTTCCAAGACATTTGGATCTGTCGCTCGGCGGGGATGATGCGGGGCTCGGTGGTAGTTGTGTTAGCGGAAGCTTCATCTTCGAGCTCGGGCGGTGGTGACGGAGCGCTCTGCGCATTTGGCAACGATCTGCTGCTCTCGTGCGACCGAGTCCTCGATGCCACTTCAAGACTAGCCCTCACACTCGAGACCATCTCGGCCTCTCCCAACTCAATTCTATTCTCCTCCTGCTCCCTTTTTTTCTTTCTCAAAATTACCTCCTTTGCCCTCGCAACAGGTTTATGGAGCCACCGATAATCATGGACAATGGTCGCAAAACCGGCGATCATCATCAGGGTCGGGAAGTACCACACGGCGTTATACAAGAGCCCCGCGGCTCCTGCCAAAAACACCAACGACCGGGTCATTTGGTCCGTGATCGCTTTTGCAGAGAGCTCGACTGCGGCGAGCACGATGATACCGACGGTGGCGGCGTTGAGGCCAGAGAGCAGGGCGTAGACGGCACGGGGCAAAGTTTCAGAAACGTTGGAAATGCCAATAGAAAGGCCGTACATTGCAATTGCGCCGGGCAGACTATTGTCTAGAAGTCAGTGGTCTCGCATTTTGAGTAAATTCGGGCATAGGTCTTACCTCCAGAGTAAAAAGCCGAGGACTGCGGATGGGAAGCCGTCGTGGATCAGGTTGATGCAGTAGTGCATCTTGGTGCTGCCGGGACCTGACAGGGCCTGACACACGCTGAACAGTTCTTGATACTACATAGCTGTAAGTTAGTTATAAGTGATATATGAAGATGAAGATGAAAATAGAAAAACCCTTCCTTACCATTTGCTCATCGATCCAGCCCAGCTTGTTTGTGAACTTGTCATGGAACTATTTATTGTCAGTGTCAGCCGTATTCCCTATAATGGGTTTCGTCCATGAGATCAGAGTCATTCAGCTAACTCACAATTTTAAAGTGCACGGGTGGGCCCCCAAAGGACGTAAACCCTAGGTACCAATTCTGAGTAACCGTATTCCACAGCGAGGCCCTCAAAGGGCGCTGGTGGTCTAATTGTCCTGACATTTGTCTATGAACTCAAGTATGGGGAAAGGAAAGAAAGCCCCGGGAAAATTCAACAGCTGAAAAAAGATTACCAGAAAAAAACTCCCCCTCCAATGTAAATATTTGAGCAAAAAGTCGCCATGTAGTATTTAGTGGTGAGAATGTCACTGGCTACAGCTGATTGGTCAATTATGGTGTTCTGTGAGAGCAAATGAGTTTTTACATCTTCAGCATGTGGCTTGGCTTGGCGGGGGCACATTACATTGTTATAGCGCAAGTCGAATATAATTAATATCTCAGCGCTTTATAGGCTGTAGCTGATACGCAGTTAATAATGTATGAGAAGCCCCTGTTATTCTTGGTGATCTGTTTGGGTTATTCTACTGTTGATATCCTGAGCTGGAGATCAAGAGCGAAGATAAGTACATTCATGATAGAATTCTAGCTCTAATCACCGGGATAACAACAGTTTAACCCTGGTTGACAGAATGTCAATCAATGCTTCGTTTCTAGAACCCTGGCGTAAACAGCATTGTGATGGTTAAGAATACTGCACTTGTCTCGTAGCGATTCACCCAAAAGACTATGATGTCACAAACGGAGATCTTATTTCATCTTTAATAAAGGTTGCATTGTAAGTTGAACTAGACCCAATAATCTACTTTCTTATATTCAACTTTAATTTCCAAATGGGCTTTATTGTTCTAAGCCGAGTTATAATTTTCATTTGAGAGACTATCGAATGGCACCTCTTGAGACAACAATACGATTCTAGATATGAAGGACTCTCTTGTTGGACATACAGACAACATTACTTCTTCTTTCAAAAGCATTTGGATTTGAACAACAATACCATTAGACTTAATGTAGTTCCACATCTCACAATACTCTAGCTCCAACACACTCATCTAATTCTCAACTGCACTTTAAGCGTACTCATCAGAGTTTGCCCTGGATTTGCCCAACTTGGATGGGTACATAACTGTAGGATCTCTGTAACTTTTAAACTTTTCAGATCTTTGAAGTCTTCAATCAGGTCTTTCTTTCATAGTCCTACCCTGCTATGGCTATAAATGCTTAGATCAAAATTGAATTCTTGATGAGAATTTACGTATTCAAGTTACAGAGAAGGCTAAACTCCCTAGAGTGGCGCGGCAAGCTCTGGCCATAGCTTGCCCATTTATTTAACAAGCAGGGCTGAAAGAACGCTGTTGCGATACAAGTCTGAGACATCTGACTTCTCTCTGGACTGAGAGCCTTGGAAATGGCAGCACCATTAGTTCTTTCTGAATAGTGATGTGCCAATTTTCAAATTCATTTAGAACAATCTTTGTGTGGGGAAACACAAGATCATGAGTATCGTGATGAGATGACCTTTAGAGTTCCATCTAAATAGGAAGTTATGCTAAATCTGATAGAGAATAGACTTCTATTTTCTCTACCTGGGAATAGCAGCAGTTGAGAGACCGCTTGGATGAAGGCTCCTTGTAGCCATCAGTTGAACGCTTGCTCGCGTTACATTAAGCTACTTGTACTACAATGAATTTTTTTCTAAAGAGAAAGAACATATAAACCACGCCACATGTCGAATAGCAATCTGCGAGTTTTATTCAAGAATCCAGGTGCAGTACATATTATCTGCTAAGTGGTAATCTCTTGATGTTCCTCCCACCTACATTTAATCGCACTCACATGCATTTTGTCCCTATTTTTTTTTCTTCCTGTCAACCCTTCCCACACAAACAAACAAGAAACGCGTTTACAAACAACCTTGCCGCAATCTAACCACAAAACAACACTCAACCCACTATAATTCGGGCAAAACATCATCATGGAAAAGGCTTCAACATTCTTCAAGTCTTCTTTGTACTCAGCCGGCTACGTGTCCAAATCCGATGCCGATGCTCAAACCCGATGCTTCGAGTACCTAGTCGAAGCTCTCGCTTTCCTCCAGAAGGAAATCGACTCTGCCTCCAACGAGCATCAGACCAGCCCCAGAGGTATGCCACCCACCAACGCCGCGGGTATGCTGAAGAATCAGCAGGTCATTTTGCAGAGCTCGCATGACATTCTTGACTCCTTCAAGGGCTCGTTCGTGCTCAAGAAGGCGCAGCGCTTTTGGGAGTCGTGGGATGGCTGCAAGCGTGTAGCTTACGAGATCTACGAAGGCCGTGATAAGAGCAAAGAAGAGTTTGAGAAGAAGATGGGTCAATTGGAGGAAGGCAGATACTTGAAATAAGTCATGGGTCGCGTGAACTCTTGGTTGGAGTTTGCCCTGGTCTATGGGAGTTTTTTTATTTTTCTTGTTGTTTTCCCGTTATCTGCAATTTTGTTCCTTCTCATCCATTTTTCTTTCCATTTGATTTCTTGTTCTTTTCGTTTGAATCCGCTTTATTTATGTTCTTTTGTATATTAATTGTACCTCTATTAATCTTGTTCAAGGCAATTGATGAATATTGACAGAAAGGCTGATGGTGATACGCTATGCGGGATTTCCGGATTGTTTTCAAAGATGCTTCACCTGTCAAACTGTCACGTGATCACATCTACATATCCAGCAATCAAACCTAAACAACGAGGGAGCCGTCATAACATGTAATGAACAATGGGGTCAAGATAATTCTGTGACGAGGTATTAGAGGGGTGGTATCTAACGGCTTTTATTGAATGGCCTGAGATCATGGTAGATCATATTAATAGCCCAGCAGAAAGCAAAATAGGGATACTGAA
>JAJMHO010000120.1:13365-55371 GCA_030566085.1 Geotrichum histeridarum
TTTTTTTTTTTTTTTTTTTTTTTTTTTTTTTTTTTTTTTTTTTTTTTTTTTTGATGTAATTGCAACTTTTTGTCTAATCTACTTTGAGTCTCAATTGAGACGAATCATTTTGATACATCGTAAACTAAGCTGTATGAATTACAACTATAAGCACTAATTCAAAATTTACAGATATGTTTAGAAGACTTTGAATCCATTGCAAGTTTTGTAACCTGCTAGATAAGCACAAATCAATAAGCGTGAAGCTAGGCTTCATCAATGCATTGCTAGTGCTAGTTGCTTTTCTAGCCTATAAACTAAAATTTTCAATCAGCAGACATATTTTATTTGGCAAGCTATCACAAACTAGTACTAACGCTGGTGCTCATTGAATAGATTGTGGAATTAATACATGTCAACTTTAAAGATAATACAATTTGATCTCACTATATCCCGAATGCTGATTTGCATACTAACATTACTAGTCGCAATTAATATTAAAGCAAACACTACTCTTATAAAAAGAGGGTAAAGCTTTTGTTTCGAAGTCCATACTTTTGTTTTAAAAGTTGGGCTAGCTAAAGTCATTCATAAGCTATATGCAGTTTATTGACATCAAACAAGATTAGATTCATCTGGATTCAAGTAATGATAGCTATTGAATATTTATGACCGTCATGGTTTTATTAATTGATAGTGAGTATATAGGGCTAGAGCACATATTAACTTGACATATAATTCTTTATTGTCTTTTAATTTTATTACTGCAGGATTTGAGGCTTAGCAATCAACTAGTTCTCTTAATCCTCATCAGTCACAAAACAGCTCCTTCAAGATTTTTTATTTGCTTGTTTGTGATAATAAGTTTACAATATGAATTCAACTAGTATTTTTATAATTGATTTATATTGAACGAAGAACTTCATTCGTTTCGCGTATCCAATAGAGTTGCGATCTTCATTCAGGTTTCACCACAAATCTCTCATTTTCGCAATATATACTTAAAATTTACTATTATGTATTAAACTTGTTTATTTCTTTAAGAAAACTATATCATTGAATTTAATTAATCTATGAGCACACTACAAGGCTAATATTCGGGTACAAACTTAATTCCACCTGAAACGCTGGATTGCCTACTGTTTTATTTCTCCTTTTCGCTGGCATAGTGCACTAATGATGTTGGAAAATGCACTCAAAAAAAAGTTGTTAACAATGCAAGCTAAGGTAATATATTAAACTTTACATAGTTTCAGGTTTATTTTGACCTTCTGGTTACGTTATGGATAGATGTATACCGACGCAGGGGCCAAAGCATCATGTTAGCTTAAACTGTTTGCCCAGTATTTCAAACCCAAATTATAATTGACAAAAATATATTGCTAAATTGAGTTTGAGCTCTTGCTAAATATACTTGAGTATGCCTGATTTTGATATGTCTTTTTTTTTAAAAAAAAAGAGCTTAGTGTTTGAAAGTCAAACTAGGGAGGAAATGTGTTACAAAACTACATTTACTATGCAATGTATGAATCAAATAGCAGTATTCAGAGCTAATTTGCTTGGAAGTATCATTTGAAATACATGAAACTGATTTATTATACTTATACCCGCTAACTAGGAACCAGGACTGATTGATTTACCTGCTTCTCCTCTCATAACATGGTTGCAGCTTTCTTATTGAATACCCTTCACTTCTGAAGCTAGAAAAGACTGCAATCAGTTTTCTGTTGTTGAATAGCTAGGATTGCTGAATCCACATTCTTTATTGTTTAATACGTACAGTAAAATATATAGAATGATTACATTTAATGCAGTCTTTGTGTGGTTTACAAGTAACAATGATACAATTAATCCGTCTAATACTCTTCGTTGGGTTCCAATTTGTCAGAAGTAACACTTATTACTGGCAAATAACCATTAATTGTACCAATAGAAGTTTTGTCAATTTTCTAAAAATTTCTTATCTGCATGTTTTGAGTAATGAATATCCTTCTAATCATTTCCTTCTTTTGCATGCTTGCTGGATCATTTTGAAGTATTTTCCTGAACCTCTTGATTTGGTCAAGACAAACGACTAGTAATGAACTAGCATTACACTTTTTTTTTGATTATCTTCAAACTCAAGTCATGTGCGTCTTTCTAATCTTAATACCTTAAATTATGCCATATTGTTGAAGAAATAACGAATGAATAAGATGATTTAATGGTAAAATACGAAGTTAAGCGAGGTTATAATATGATACGAGCAAAATAGGTCGACGTTGACCCAATTGTGTAGAACTCATGCTGCAGACAAAACAGAATAATAATGAATCTGCTATAAAGATGAATGTGAGAGTCCAGTTATGAGTGTATAACGTGAGTAGGCCCATTGTATCTTGACTTGTAAACTAATGGACATGGTCGGTTTGGAAATAGATTCTCTAGGTTTTGATACACAGTGGAAATCTTTCGCAATACCAGCAACCAATCATTCAATCCTATCTTTCACTCAATGACAATAATTTAGGTTGTATTTACAAAAAGTAGACACCGTAGGATTGAGACAAAGCATACTTTCCAGTATAACGTATCCATAAACTAGTACACCTCCTTAATAAATTAATATCTTGCTGATTTCAAAGTCTCCTATAGTATACAAACTCAGCGAGCTAGTAGCAAGTAGAATGTATGCTCCAGATTTTATAATGATATTCATATTGTTTAAAGATTTATAAACTGATGGCATAATGACCATTTTGACACTAGCCTCGTTATAAAGGATAGCTAAGCCAAAGTGGTCAATTTGCATGTGTCTCACAGAATAAAGAGAAAAACGGTGAGATCAGCTTCTCTAGATTGTAATTGATTATGCTTGTAATATTTTGTCGACTAGATCTAACTTTTGGTGGGGAGGAATTCCCTTTATAGTTGTGGGCTTTGATATTTGTCTTGTTCGGCCTATCTTTTCGTTAATCGTAAGTGCTTTGTCTTGAAAATTTGTTTATCATGATTTTTCTTCCATTGACTTAGTCCTTTTATAACACACTTGTCATTAACTGCATCTTTATTTTTCAGTATCATCTCCCATAGACAGTCAGAGAAAACTCTGATCTGCCCATTTTTGTTGTCAAAACCTAGATAATGCAGTGGTCAGCAAATGGTATCAAACGTTCAATTAAGCTGATGAAAAAGCTTGGTTCTATACATGGGACAGTCCCACAAGCTTTATCATCCCGGTAAACTTTAATATACTACTTATTTTTGTCTTTTTTTCTCTCATATATACGTTTTTGAGTCAGTCATGGAAGACAGCAATATATGTTGCTCGGTATGTAAGTGTAGATCTGTCATCAGAAGATTGATAAAACTGGAAAGCTTGGGGTGTAAAGGTCGGCCGATAGGACCTATAACGTATACAACCTTTTGTCACTTACAGCAGTGACTGCTATTCCTAATTGGAATTGCACATGTGATGATGTCATAGAACCCAATAAGAAAAGTGTCGAAGATGTGGGTCTGGATCTTAATCAGTCCTCCTTCTCAACTATATAATATTAATATAATAGTGCAATTTCAAAAAAATTTATATATATAGGTACATAGATGGTCTACAATTCATAACTCCATTTTATTGCTAGCTAGTGTCAGTGTCGCCTGTACTGCAGATTCGAGCAATCAACAGAGAACTATAGAAATCATAATGTATAGATGTTATAAACAAAACTTTCGTTAGAAGCTTTTTAAGCGCTCAACATTACAGAAGCTAGCTACAGTGTGAAACGACCTAGACCTTCACCTCTAATTTAACTTTCCGATGATTCCAAATAAGGAGGCGATAATGAATCGAAGATCTGTATGAGGATCTGAAAGAACGAACTTTAAACTCCTTGACATATCTGAGAGTAACCTGCTCTGGAGTAGTTCATACACATATAATAAGAAGGCGATCTAGATCTGGTGCATCATGCATTACAAAATGTGCATAATTTTAAATTTTAATGGGGTTGAAGATTTTATTTATATATTCGTAACGTAAGTTAGCAATTGCATACCAATTAAAGTATATATACAGCCCGATCATCTTTTCGATCAGATCCAAGGCAGCACATCTAATGCCAGATTCCAACCAATCCAGAACAATGAAGGAAAAACTTTAAAACCAGGCTTTCTCGACAAAAAACTTTGGGGTCTGTAGGCAGTCCTTACAAAGGTAGTAGGCCTATTTGAATGTTAATTAAGTTTAAATTGCCCTGAAAATATGGCACTAATAGTTAGAATCTTACTAATGAAGGGTATGGTACCTCAAATTCAGAGCGAAGGCGGTTTTCAATGGGTCGATTGATCGAAATCAAAGTATAGGCTATATAAATGTACACAAAAAATACAACTTGGCATTTGCAGTAGTAAATACATGCATATGTCTCGAATGTATGTAGACAATTACCTTCAACACGAGGCATGCGCTTGCAATTATTCTACATCATCCTTATTCTTCTAGAAGCAATTGCAATTGATGGATAGTCCCTCCGCTATATATATATCCGTACATGAGAGAGACGCCAACTGATATTCTTCCAGAACACATCCGTAAGTGTACTAGCACAGCATTAAGATTAATTAGAAAATGGGGATGCAAGCAGCCCCATGCCAGATGACTTTTGGATCATTAAGCGTAATAATAGTTATAAGCAATCGATGAAAATGACTATATAGCCAACTGCATGGATTCTGCACCAGAACAAAAATATACTCGATCGAGATTTGAAAATAATATAAATAAAACTAAAGTATTGACATATGGAGAAAAATTTTAATATCTACCACAAAGTATATACTAAATGCAGAGATCGTGATGGCGAAACATTGCAAATCAAGTAATTTATTTATTGCGCCAAAATAGACTTGCAGAAAGAATATCAGTTAATTAAATAACAATAAGGACAAATATATAGCTTACAACTTTGCTTTGAACACTCTAATAAAAAATGAACTCAAACACGGCTGCTTTTCCCTACTTTGAAATCCAGATAACTTGCATTGATCTAGGAACAGCGGCATGCATACTGAGATTGATAATCAAGTTTCGAGTCAAAATAGAAAATTAATTTGGTGTGGTTATATACTGAAATCTAGTTATTAATCTTATTGTCAATGGTTAACACAATACAGTATTATTTAATGTTCAGGAAAGACAGCAATTTCCGAAAACTCCGTCAGTTCCGTTGGCATTTCCTATAGCTAGCACTTTGAATAATACTTCGCCAAACCCCCATGGCTCAACGGGTCCACTTGGATGATTCAATGCATATTCTAAGTTCAAAGTATGGAAAATAAAAGGCTCCCAAACCATATGGCAAACTAGCGTATGTGCTAGTTTTTTTTGAAAAATGCGGTCCATTCTTTCTCAACCTGTGAATTGAATTCCAGAGTAGACATATCGCTTCTGTAGTTTTATATTGCGACAGAAGTCAAGAAAGAACCAGTTTTTTCATAATCATGAAAACCATGTTGTAAACGTCTATTTGGGATGTGCTCGGCAACATCGGTAGCATCTAGGGCTCATTGCGAACATTGAAGTATAATGGGGATCTAGACGTTCGATCAGATCTGCCACAGAGAAAGGTGGATTAATAATGCACTTTTTTCTACATGTACAAGTTTGACGAACGCAAGATTTGAGGACTGCAGGGAAATGATCTAAGTATTGCCATTAACCTTTAGGCTTAATACATTATACTTGCCTTGAGTGGTAACCTTGCTTTCCACTGACCCACACTATTCAATCACCAACTCCACTCCTAAGACGGAAGTTGCGGATCCCTTCTGTGTGTACAGCTACGGCTCTTTCTAATTAATTTGCTGCACTGAAAAGAACCGCCTTACATGAAGACTTAAGAATTATGATTACTGCGAATGATGGAAATCAGAGGCAAGCAGCAAGCGCTTGAGTGGAGTTAAACCAAAGGCAATTGCAATTAAGTGGGAAACATTATTTCTATCAGCTATATATGAACAAACATCACTTGTGACAGAAAAGCTTCATTGGTTCAGTTAGGGTATCTCATTAATTTTGGTTGACGTGCAATGAAATAGAATATGAAGATATGGAGTTTTAATATAAACTGAGTCTAGAATGAATCTGAACGAACGAATCACTAAATATTATATTGTAAGAGCCGTATATTAAGTGAAAATAATCCTATGATTCAACCTCGATACTGGATTTCAAGATATCTATTTCTCAGTTAGTTGACTGACTGCAGAGAATGAAAATGTAAGATTGAATCTAGATCAAAGTGAAAGGTGCTGTCACATCAGGAAGAAAGATGTCTTGTAAAGCTGAACTAATATGCAAGAAATTATTTTTTTCCTAGCGGAAACGAAAAGAAAAGAAGAAGAAAAAACCGATTGGTACAAAATAAAAATAGATGGAATTTAGTTTGGATTCTAGATTTGGAATCTCAAGCAATCGAAGTAAACACATTGTGAAAGGAAATAGGCCTAATTTAATTTACTCTTAAGAATTTTTACATAGCTAATTATATATAGACTGGGTATTGGAATTAGAAGTTATCAGTTGCCAAAATCACTAGTGGGGAGTATGATGGTTTGTCTGATAGAACCAAATTAGTATCATACATAGCATAGATGGAAAAGCAAGTTAATAGCTCATAATAGGTAGATAGATAATTAATTTACCGACCTATGTAATAAAACAAACATTGAAAGGTATTCTATTTTTCAGCGCCATTCTGGATATGGTCCATTTGAAGGGTCATACTAATAATTAACACATTGAAGGTTTTTAAATCAATAGAAGTATGTTTCTATAAACCTACTTAATGCAAACCTAGCAGCTAGCTGAAGGTTGGAAAAGTGTGCATTATAGTGTAAGCATTTATAGTAATTTTCTTATTCTCAACTAGAGGCTGTTCACCTTGGAGACCTGCTGCGGTTATGAGTACGACTTGACATGAAAACTATCTAAGCAACAGTCCAAGGAAAGTCATTCTTTAAAATTTTGGGCTATAATCTCAAAGGGAGCGTTATACAAATAAAGATCTGTAATCCACTTTGGAATTGATTTTCAATCTTAGCCAAGTTTCACAGCATGAGAAGGAAAGTAATTGATTCTCGGCCAATCAACTATCTTGCGATCTTCAACCCTTTGATATTAGTTTGATAGTTTTGTGGCTCTGTCAAACATACCATAATTTGCATCAACTGTTCTAGATTGAAAAAAAATATCAATACTCCATATGATGGAACGTATAGATCCGTATTACATGCGTTTGTGATGAGAATGCACAGGTTACACAAGCAGACACACACACACATGTTTGTAATACATTCACCAAAAACAGTATAAAACATTTCAAAATAATTTAAGCTCGCTGTTTGTTGCTCACTTATCACACTAATATCTACCAAAGACAATCAAAGAAACATCAATTTTTAGGAAACCCATGGTATATTTTCATTTCAATTCTTTTTTATTTATTTATTTATTTTTTGCTTCTACCCAAGTAAAAAATAGAACACGGCGGTCTGTCTCAAACAACAATCGACTGGAATATTTTCATGCAGTTGCCAACTACAAGCTTAACGCGGTCGTGCAAGCTCAGGCTGCTGAATTTTTACAAGGCATGTCAGAGCTCATTAGTAGCTCAAACTGGCTTGCCATGTTTATTGGACCCGAGCTGCAGATGCTATCTGGTGGCTCAGCCAAGATTGACTTACAGGATCTCAAAGCAAACAGTGTCAGGCTTGAGTTCAGTGAGTCTGATGCCACGATGAAGTAGTTCTGGGAAGTCCTTGAGGAGTTCAGTGATGAGGACAAGTACCGAATCATTGAATTTGTCATATCAGTGCCCAAAGCCCCCTACGACTATTCATCCTTTGCAAGATTAATACCTCTACACGCCTTGATTGAATGACATTAAGTATCACAATTCTCAACTTCTCTAATTTTAGCAGCTAGAAGCTATTATGACTTGATGTAATTCTATACGCTAGATTTTGAAATGAAGACAATTTTGGCATGTTACTATAAAAAACTAGTTATTACACAAGTACGGGAATGGTGCCAGTTAGCCTATTCTTGAAATCGACTTCCAAATCAGAACGTATTGCCACATATGACTATTTATAAGGTTTTTTTTGTTTCTTTGAAATAAATTGCCTTTTTTTAAGAAAGGAATAATGCAGCAATACGGGCTTTGATTCACGGTGCCTGGAAGTGATGGCAGAAACTTTGGGCTGATGAATTTTTACAACAAAGAAGCAAAGCTGAGATACTAATTTAGGTAGGAGATCGTCTGCTCGAACCAGAAGCTCTATCCTAACTAAGCTCGCATAATTAAGGATGTTTAAAGGACGTTTAGGCCCTAGCTACTCTTTTATAATTAATACAGACGCAAAAGGCTGCAAATACATTAATTAAGCTAATCCTATAGGCCTATATGGTTTTATATATTTATATATCCGTCTTGGTGCAGCGCCAGCAATAAACAAGACGATATCTTAATGAAGATGCAGGTAGGTTTCAAAAGACAGTTAACCTTGACTGATCTTCATATAAAACGCTCTTCTTAAAAATGAAGTCCAATCCGATACCTTTTTTACAAAATTACTTAGACAGGATTGGTGATGTTCGCTTTCCATGTCTGTTTCTTGACTGTTGAAAGGTAGCCCAGCAGCAACTTTAAAAGACGTCGAGGCAAGTCCAAACAAGCTGCCGGGTCTGAAAGTACGTTTTCGAGTGTTTTTGATTTTGTATTATGGTACGCGCTCAGGTACTTGCTACCAACCACATTAATTACACTTGCAGCAGCGGCAGCGGCAGCGGCTTCAATTGAGGAAGTGATATGCGCACCGCCTGGTTTATTTAAAGTTTATCAGATATATATATATATAGGCCGGGCATTCTTTTTCATATTAAAAATTATACGGATCCTTCCTTTTTCCTTGGTAAGGTTTGTTTGATCGATGGACTTCATACATTCCCCTTTTGCAATACGCTAGTGACTATAATTATAAGGGAGATTTTCTCACAGTAGGACATATTAGTTGTTACTACCAGCTGTATCCGGAAATAAGCCTTCAGAGGCCGGCTCCCTCATATATATCTTGAATAAACATTGGGTGGCACACATATACATGTAACTTATACGTCAATTGGAATCGACAGTGGGGGTCATTGATAACATGACAATGTCTTTGTATCTTGTACTATCAACAGGTATCAATTCTGGAGAGATATTTACTTATTATATGGGGGTCATGTAATCAAAACACATTGCAAATCCACTTCACCTCTTGGTTTAATTCTGCTGAAGCCACTCGTGCTGACTAAATTCGAATTAAATATGCTTAGAAACAACCATTAATGAGCGCGGGTCTTTGTGAAAAAAGGGGATTCATGTAGAATATACGGAACGAATAGTGTTACTCTGCCCTGAGTAATATTCCGCCAAAAACACGAGCGCCTACTCCCAATCTCGGATCCGTATTGCCGTTCCCTTTTCAGCGATTTTTCGCCTTGGTTGGCTTAAACTCTTGCAGATACGTCTTGGTTCGTGACTAGTGTGACTCAAGGGTAATGCATCATACCTGCTTTAGCGGTGCTCGAGCGAGTGGTGTTGAGATTGTATGTGGACTGTACCAATCCGTTCTATGGTTGTACTTAATTACGATCTTCTATATGCCTACTATAATACTATTTTCATCTATATCCTTGTGATTCTCATTGCAAAGATTGATGCTCAATCTTTTAGCTTGAATAAGACATGCATAAACAAAACCAAAAGAATAAAATGGAAAAAAATTTAGATCATCAACAGTTGGACTTGAGATATATGCCCTATAGCTATACGTATAGGCCCTACTTCGAGATTCAGCTATAGCTAATATCAATTAAAATCCTGCATAAATTCCTTCCCCCTTAAAGCAGCAAGCAAACTAGCCATGTTCCTCTTTGTCCCAGACTAGTTTCTTGTATACATTTGGTGCGTAATATCCTACATTTCATCTATTGAAAGAAAGCCGAATGCTAGTCATTGATTGTAGTCCTAGCTTGATTTTTACTGAGTGCGAGTGTTGAGTCTAGACGTCAAACTTAAACCCACTGAGCTGTAAACTCCATGTTATCATGCACTCAAAGTCAATCGTGATTTAACTAGCATCGACAGGGCAAGCGTCCGTTTGAGTTTCGAGCCAACCAGAGACAATAGCAAACAACAAAACTCTATGACACTGTAGACCGACTAGCATTACTAAAATTGACTAAAGATTTACCAAACTTTCATTTTTCCATGTTATGGGAGCCTAATTTAGATTGACTTTTTCCGGCTCATACATAAGCTATAGCTCCCCATCAAAAAAAAAATAAAAATAAAAAATAAAATAAAAAATACGGTACCCTGCTCATCCTATTTCCGTTTCTTATAATACATTTTGACCTCGAATCCAATGGTTAAGTTACATCTATGCCATGATATTAAGTCTATTAGGTCATTGCTATTTAGTCTAGTACTTTTTAGACTAGGCTGACCATAGCCATGGTGCTGGCCCCATGGTTCAATCCCAGTAGGCCTACTAGTCAAACACTGGGCATGCTCTAGACCTCATAGTACACTCACACATGTATACCAAACTAGTCTTGTTTAACTTGAGCTGAAGAAAGGAACTTTAGGGTGTAGAAATATTGCTTGCTCAGATTGTGCTTTTATGATTCCATACTATTTTACATGCTGAAATGATTATTGGAGGGCTCACTTCAGTGATGACTAATTAAGAGAAGTGAGCTTAGTACTTGCATTAATGAGGCTCGAGAGTTTGAGAAAAATATCACAAGTGCAGAACCTATGAGATGGGCAGAGATTATAAGACAACCATAGCTAGGTTAATTCATATTGTGTAGAGATTCTTAGTCTTTTTCAAGAGCCAGCAGTTGAGATTTAGAAGTTCTTGAAAATCTAATTCTAACAGAGAGTCAAAGAAATTAACCTTCAACATTTACTACTTGGACCTTGCTTGATCAATTGATTGGTTAGTTGAAAAGATCAAGACTTGCCAATTTTATGTTTAAAAAGCCTTGGAATCATTGGTCAAATTTAGCATGTTTCAACCTATGGAAGCTTAGACGCTCACCATATTTGATTGACTTCCGCCTTCTATACTATATCCCTTGAAGTTAACGCCATTACCTTTATCATGGCCATTGTCATTTTTCAACTTTTCTAAATGAATCTCATATTGCTAGATAATTTAAGTACTTCATTTTCTTTGATGTTTTAGTCTAATGACTTTCAAGAAAATTGAATTGATAAGATTTTATTTGTAACAGAGGGACAACACAATTTGAATTGCAACCACAGCAAACATTGTAAGTTGGTTGGCCGTTTGATCATGAATTTTAAATTCTCATGTCATATCGATTCAAGAGTCAAGATATTCAGATCCAAGATATCAACGACCTATGTGCTCAGGAAGATATTTCGCGTTATATAATACAAAATATAATGATGGTTAATTCCATCGTGTTTTTGTATTCCTTCTTTCATCATAACCTCTTGCTGAATTACTATTTCCTCTCTATAATGTTTTTCTTTGTTTTTCTCTTGAAAATTTACAAATATCTGATCGTAAATGTGTATTTTTGCACATATTTCCTTCCGCCTGAATAAATAATTTTATGAGGTATATAATTCCTATGCACTTACAAATATAAAATTAATGTGTTGTGGGCTTTTTCCTTACTCAACTAATAACCTGCCCATAACGTTTGTGACCATCTGTTAAAATGTAAAGAAGGTCACCTTTATAGCTCTTTCAAGCAAAGAACCCAAGGTTTCGTTTTTTCTTCTAAGCTTATAGAGCCTGTTTTGGATATATAAACGAACAGCTGCAATGTGGTGGGACAGGATCAGAGATTTAGAACACGATCGTCCCGTCCTAGTTATACACTACTATAAGGTCTGATGATCGTAAAAGTCATCTCTAATCATCTGGTGGTCTGGATATATTTCTGAGTTGTTTTATGGATTATCAATCATATACGATTGAAAATTAACTGTCGTAAAATGAACGGCCGCAGTCATGTTTGAGTATAAGCTAATACTATAGCTTAAATAGTGTTCTGGAGTCACAACTTTTGTACCGTAGTTTTCGAAGGATGATTTTGTTCAGCAAAGCCTTCTCAGCAATTTATATACAAGTCTAGCGGGGAGGAGTCTCAGTACTACTTAGCTGTTAACTATCTATTATTGTTGGGAGAGACCTATTTGGTTCATTTATGGTATTCAGCAAAGACCAATTATTTAACCTTGTCCAGGGTGGTGTGTGCACTTATTCTTTGGTAAGAAAAAGTCCATTTAGTATGTTGCTGTAAACTCAAAGAACCAAATTCGACAAATTGGCAGAGCGAAATATCTCAACTTGTCTAATTGTTGACGAGATACTTGAGCTGTAGGTTATAGAAAGAGAGAAAGAAGTGTATGAAAAATGATACATATACAGAGTAAATAGTAGGCCGAGTGCCAATATCAATGCCAATACAAGTCCCTAGCACGAAGCCTGATGTGTAGTCTAGTATGGAGGTTAGAATGTAGTCTATCCCATTGCCAAAATTTCGTGTGCCAATTCCACTACAAACTTTCAATATGGTGTTTTACTATTTAAACTCTCAATATCATAACTCTAACTTGCCGTGAGTTCTGTTTTACCGTATAGTCTATAAATATAGGTAGTTCGGATCCAAGACGCTAAAAAGTGCCATAAGTTTTATATATTTAACGTGTATGGTATGTTATGCCGAATCACCGTATTCATGACTTCTTCTGGAGGTAAGCCAAAACTAATATTAATTATAAATGACACGGGCCTACTCATCATTAAATTTAAACATTAACGCCGTAGATAGGCAGCATGGACACGATTGATATCAAAGAGTTGAAGAAAAAGATACAAGAGCCAAACTATAGTTTTAAGAACTGAAAAACCCAACTGAACTGAAATAACGGAAATAACCGAAAAAAAATCAATGTATATTAAAAAGAACCAACTTAATCTATTTGACATGGAACATAGAGGAAGAATACGAGGATTTCATGGGTTCATGGCGCACAGGGTTGATCAAACTTGATATCAACTTGACCATTGCAATTTGTTTCATATTCAGTTTGGGCTTACTCTTAGATCATGATCTTTGTACATGTACATTCCACTTTCGAAAATAGTCTATAATGTCAGCTTTCTGGGAACCTTTGTTCTGCTGAATTTGCTTCTCAGCCGTCTCTTCTCTTCATATTGTATTCGGCCTAATATTTTTACACATTCATACATGGTTAAGAACGGAAATGAAAGGGAAAGGTTTCGAAAATTTTTTGTCCCGGCTCCCAACTAAGTCTGTCAACCTTAATTTGAAATAACACAAAAACCTTAATTTTGCTCATTGCTGTTTTTGAACCTTTTTTCCATCTGCCATTTCCCATCCGCCTTTATTACGTTTCCAAAGCATCGTTCTCAGAGAATCGTTTCAAGTCGACCCCCTTCTAATTAATGCAAAAAGATTGGACGGCAAGGATCAAGATTGTTGAGAACCTCCGCAGATACAATTTTGTTTTTTATCTTGTATGTTTTTTTAAGGTTATACATACTCGGTCCAGCGCTGTCGGAACAAACCCCACAATAAAATCTAAACCTTAAACCACAATCGGTTTCTTTTCAATTTGTTTGTTCTGTGGTTCCTCGGCGTTACACCCAGCTTGTGCTGTTGAACCACTCTCATAATCTTGAGGTTCAATCTACATCTAAATCTAAATCTACATCTGCATCTATATATAGACTTTGTAATCGACGATGGACCCTGCAATAGACTTTGAAATCTAAGATGAACTACTACAGTATGGCCTCGGATTAGTCTCCAACTTTTGTTAAAAGTTTTCGCTCAAAGTTTTCAGTGACGATTCAAACACTGCAATTATTTTGTTCGTTCAACCGTGCTATGGCTGCTTATAGTGAAATGACTAGCATAGTCCGTCCCAGTGTAGCCACGTTAATACGTTTTTTTTTAAAAGAACATCATTACGAACAATTTTGAGACCATCTATATATGCCTATATAAATGAGATCAATAAGATCAACTGCATACATAAACCACTATATATAGCTATGCCAGCCATTGAGATGAGATGTAGCTTGCACAGACGCTTTTGCCATTCTTAGCGATGCCAATATTGCCCAAGACAGCTGATGAAACAAGAACAATAATTAAGAAGAAAAGGCCGGCTTTGTACAATTTTGAAATCAAAGTGTCTGATCAAGTCTTATTAAAGTTGTTGGCATCCGTGGAGTTGAGCACCAAAAAAAGTGAAAAATTAAAGTAAAAAAAAGAAACCGGTGTCTGTAAATCTCATTTCTTTTGTGAGACTTGAAAATTTTTTAAAAAAAAAAAAAAAAAAAAAAAAATCAGGTGTTTTCCGCACAATTGCATCATGAATTATTTCTATATCAATCAAAAAGACCCCAGAGTAGAGTATAAAGAAATAAAAGAAACGGGAAAAAACGAGTATACTGCAGCAGTCCCCGGTGTGTCAAACGGGAGCAAGCAGCGATCTTGCTGCACTTTAGCTGTACATTGGTACATTAATTTAAGTGTATTAGGTCAGCTTTCTTATTAACATGTACAGCTAATTGTAAATCGCATATGCATTTGTGCATGCATTTGTGCATATGTAATGCACTTACAATGCATCAATTGGCTTGCAATGCAATATATAAAGTCCCTATTGAAGTTAATCTCTATAGACCACATTTATTATATTAAGGATTTACCTTTAGATAGCTTATTTAGGGGGGGTACCTTTGTATCACTATAAAATCTGAATATCACTCTTTGTGCTGGATCTCAAAGAAGGACAGCGTAGCAGTCTGTAGACATGAAAAATGTAAGAAATGTACGATCGGTGATCCAGCCTGCAGTCGTCTAATCTATATGGAAAAAGAAATGATGACATCTATTTTTTTCTCTCTGTGTCATGAAACAAAAAAATACGCACTGAATCTCGAGATATATATATATATATATATATATATAACTATATGCCTATATCTTAAAAGTTGCTTTTGAAACTTATTTTTCTCCATCAAATTTTGTATTTTATCAGCCAAGTCTTGCATATTAAGGAAATAATAGACAACCCAATCTGTTGGAAATGGTTTTACTTATTTCGAATAAGCAAACTGAACAAATTGTATAAATTGAGTAAATTGAATAAAATGCATAAATTGAATAAGCGAGCAAAAACAACTAAGCAAGAAAAAGGAACTTGATAAACCAGCTGGCCCTTTCTTGTACCATGTTGGAACATAAAGAATCAAGGGATCAAGGAGCAAGGGTATGTGAGCTCTGTATCATGAGAAGTGAATGGTGTAGAAGTATATATGTACTAAAAACCATGGATACACGTATAATACTTCAGGGTTTTTCAATTGAAGATGAATTAACCCAGTGAAGACCTTAGTTTAGATGTGGCTGATTTGACATACTATTCATCATACTCGAGTCTGTTATTAGTGACATAATTCAACTATTACACTAGTATAATAGACCTACTTGACAACCATTCCAGACCAAAACTGACTTCGAGAATGGTAACTTTCAAAAGTGCAATCAATATCGATTGTCAAAGGTACAGCTCAACAAAAGCCTATTGCTAGGGAAAAAATAACAACAACAAAGAGCCATTGTTTTCTGATTTGGTCTTGACATGGTCTCTCGATCTTTTAACTTTTAAATTTGTCTCACAGTGCTTTGGCCCTTTGAGCTTGTGGTCTCCTAGCCTTTTGGCCGCTCAATATGAATGTCCCAAGCCCACCACAGTTTTTAAATTGTACCTAATCTTTGATGACCTGGTCTAGTTAGCATTGATCTTTGGATGCATGGGTTGTAATTTCTGGTTAGCTCATATGGCTCTCTTTGATCTTTTGGTTCAGTGCATTTAGATGCTTCTCGAGACTATAATATCTATCTATCTCCAGCACTAACTAGTAACATTTGCCTTCGACCTAGGCAGGCTTAAATATTAAGTTGACTTGTTGCTCCTTTCGGGAATTCAGGCTTTGAAAGTACTGGAGTATTCCTCGAAACGGGCAGGTTTTCGAGTCTAAGCCGTTCATTTATGCATCCTTCCAAACTTGGTAGGGCTACTTAGTTGGCATACTAGAATAAAGCTGTACATGCCTACCTAGAGTATTTTGCAGTGTTTGCAGCTATAGCTTTTTTGCAAGGTATTTTTTATGGATTTGTCTCAAGGACTGTAAGTATTTTTGCATGTTGTATTTTTGAAGGAAAGAGCTCTAGAATGATTTTTGGATTTATTTCCTGAAAGAGTACTTGTAATGCGTGTGCCCAGGGCTATATAACAAGATTAAAGATCTCACTTGTATGATTGTAATAATATAAAGTGGGAGTGTGGGTGCCTACCAAGTTGGGTATGGACTGTTGGACTCTCCACAAAAAATCTGAGTTCAACATTGCAATTGATATTTAAAGTTACCAAACGTTACTAACGTCCACAACAGTCAAACAAGGTTACCAAAGAATACCAAGGTTTTGGCGATCGAAAAAAAAGATAGAGTTCTAATGCCAATTACCAACTCAAATGTAATGATGGCTGATAAAGTTTAACGCCAATTAGAGGGTTAAGTCCTTGTTAGCGAAGTGGAGACAACCGGCTGTGCAGCTAAGCTATCGCATACCAGCTAACTATAGGTCATGGCAAGCTTCAGTATAGCTGGGCCCGGCTCTTCAATCTTATGTATGCGGAAGTTTCAGTTGGGAAAGGGGGACTGGTTCAACAGAGCAATGTAAATATTGGATTCTTTTGAGAACACAAGTACCATAGTACAACCACAAGTATACCGACCATCACATATGAATGACAGTATGACGCAAGGTGGAAATAAAATGAAATATAGACTTAGAAAAGGAAAGACAGACAGTGATTCACAAAACCATGGAGCTTCCAAAGAGGTGAAAGAAAATTCAGCGTTCTATGAGGGCCCTATTAGTGAATAGAGCGAACAAAGCAAAATAGGCATGACAAACCATTGTCAAGGAGAAGGCTGGTGCTCTGCATGGAGCAATGTTTTGTGGAGTGCAGGATTAATATCAATTGACACAATAGTTTTCACTCAATATCATTTAAAACAAAGCACTAGTATCCAGGCTCGATGTCACGGTTAGAACTGTATATACGTGATTTAAACGAAGCACAAGTCAATTGAGTATTTCAAAGCAAGTCTATCTGAAAGTAACAGTTATAAGAAAGTCAATTCCCGCTATTTAGTGCATCATAGATAGACTCGTAGCTAGAGGCTGCTATTTTAATATACTCCGTTCAGAAGCTTACATTCATGCATTTGATTTTATTAGCTATCTGAGGATAATAACATTTCTCCATATCAAACCTCAAGAACTATTTCTGACATATATATATATATATATATATATCTCCGACGGATCTGCAATATGCCAACCGCTCCAACAGACAAGACTTGTTGTAAATTAACTTTGCTGACCTTTAAAATGAGATTAAGATTAGTTCAATTCTTCCCAATTGCAAAGCGCTTGAACCTGTACCACCCCAGGCATTCACAACTAGGATCAATGATCGGTCATGTCACAAGAAAGCTTGGCCGTTCATGTGTCATCAGCATAAATCCTTATTACACACCCTTGGTATCTATACTTGCTCAATTAATTAATGAATATTCGGATATATAAGTACACCGATAGCTAGCGCATTAATATCCAGAGATATCATCAATTGGTTTAAGTTCAAAAACAAGTAACAAGTCCGAAATACGAGAACAAAAAAAAGTGCCCCACTATCCATATGCTTGATTTGTTCCCAAAGTCAAGTCGCCCTTGTACATGCTAATACTAGTGCCAATGTCCTAGTTGGAGGTTACGGGAGAGTAACGCTACTTAGGAATAACGGGAAGCAGTATTTCAGGCATCCCTTGAGTCGGGATGAAATGTTAAGCGAGGACTTGCTGACTTATCCCGAGGAGGGTATATGGAAAATTGGTCGATTTTAATAATACATCTCTGAATAATCAAAAATAGTGTAAAACTAAGGTTGGATTAGGGGCTGGAACGTTTAACGGATAGGCCGTGATTTAAAGTTTGGGACAGTTCTAAACGTTTCAATCCAAGATTGCAGAATTTGGGCCTGCTCAAGATCCTTAAAGATCCTTAGCTAGCAAACTTAACAGAAATGATCAGAAGGGTCTGGACAATTGGACTAAACGAAGCCATCTCGCGGCGTATCTGGTCTCTTTTCCATCTGTAACCTCATCTCAAAACAAACAAAAAATCCATAGAAAAGGCCAATAATTATAAGGGATCAGAGCTTATAGACATTAGTAACCTATCACTTTTTCTACCATTAATATTCTACGCCTGATCGTCCTTAATTCATCCAATTCACATCATCTCCCTTAATTTCAGGAAACTCGCCTTCCCGGAGGAGCGGGTTAAGATGACGATCTTACCCTAGCAAACCTGCAAGTGAGTTCGCCTTGTTTCTGCTGGCGGTTTTTCCAGCTGCTTTAGCGCTCCGCAGAAATGAGCCTTATCGAGAAGCCAAGACATATGTTTGAACATAAACAAAAACAATTTTAGGGTCCTACAATTTTATGGCTTACACTATCACACTTCGTTTTCTTCTTACTGGCAAAACATAAAAGAACTACATCTTGATTCTTTTTTCCTGATTGAGGTGTATATTTTACTTCCTATGAATATGGTCATCATTACAAACAAAAAAATTATGGCGAAGGAGTACACGATCATAATAATCAAGAGAGAAAATTTAAATTGAATGAAGAACAAAACCCGTACTTGGTGCTTGGTGATGATCAGAATGCAAGTTTACAAATTCATTATATATAGGTCTACTTATATATTCTGATAGTTTTGTGGCTTGTAACGTATCTATCTCACCTGAATGTTTTTTCTCTATTTTTATTGACAGTTAGGCTTATAATAGTTGGTTTCAACCATTTTTCAAACGTTTTTGGGGTACATTAGTCCTATCTTGTTTAGTTCTTCAGTGCTGACCAAGTAACAGCCAGGTTCTTTTAAATTTGGACAAGACGAGTTAACCCGACGGCTAAAACAAAAGAACTAAGAAAAGGCCCGAAGAGGCTCAAATCCTATCCAGAATAGCCTCAGGCCCAAATATTCGCTGACTTAATTCATGCTCTGCAGAATCTGAAATAACTTTAGCTACATTTATCGATAAGCTTTTATTACTCTCGATTATTTTGGGCTTCTTGAGTTGGTTCAAGCGGCTACAGTCGTAACACATTGCACAACTGGCTTAACAGTGCAAAATTTAATCTTTCAGGTGGATAAAATCAAGTTGGGGGGTTTTAGCAGAGTGAAGCACATGAATCCACTACACCATCCAGACGGCCATAACACCACAACACCGGTTTAATCGATAAATCATGATTCAAGTAGCCCCAAGAGTTGGGTTTATCGATTCACAGTTTTAGACTTTTGAGTCTTCAAAAGCTTCAAGGTCTTTCGTTTTACTGGAGAGCCAACCTCAACTCAACCATCTAACGCAAGTGCCATAATAAATTTTAAGTTCCACGCAAACTGCACCCACATCAACACTCAGACTCAGATCCAAATTACGTAGTAGCATATGCAGCTAAGCCATCATCTGAGCATGCATATGAGAGTTTCTCCAGTTTCTTTTCTGCAAGCCAAGTTGGCATATCACCAGGCCTATTTGGCTAGATCACAGGTCTCGGACATGAAAGGTCATGCTCAATCTGGCTGGGCCGAGCTTACTCTCTCAAATTTAAAGTGATGCCGTGGGATACACTAACTGCTAGGTATACTCACTAAAACCATATCTCGATGGTAGATGGTAAGTTATCGAGATAGTTTAGTTATTTTGGACTGCGCATGAAGTGGCAGAACTGACATGGTACTGTTTATCATAAATCAAACTTTCAAAACCTTGTGTTCATGAATGAAGTACAATTTTATAAAGATGAGGTTGTAGTATTAGTGCATGCAGGCCAGAGTCTGATATTGGCATGCTACAGAGTGAGTGTGTTTTAGGAAGTGTATATTAGACGTTATATGAGATCAGACAGTGTGCAGCATCACTTTTATGTCAACGCAACGTTACTGCCAACGTTGTCGATGAGGCTTGGTCTGAGCATACAACTGGATGAAACTAGAACGTTAAAAAAATTGACAAGTAGTCAAGAATAAACGATTTAGCATTATTATTGAAACGAAATGGCAGGACCACTCCGACCAGAAAGACCAAACTAGAAGTCATTAGATAGCTAAAAATCATTGTATTCAGAGTCCCATTTCAAGAAATAATTATATCATAACGTTAGCGCCAGAATACAAAGATATAATTAATCTAGGCTAACTTCCAACTCACTTTTAGTGCTGAGAGAGAATTAATGTAATGTCGTGGTGACGAGTGCGGTGATCAGCGTAGTAAGACCTATATCAAGACCTTATCAAAAGCTTTCAAACTTTACTAAAATTCTCTAAGATATCAATATGCAGGCCTAGGTATACTATAGCTAGAGTGTTTTTGTAATCGTGATTCATTATCGGCGTTTATTTTATGCGGGTTCAAAATCATATGCTTTACTGGTGAGGATCAAAGAGGCTGTCCGGGTCGTTATCACCATTGAAGAATTGAAGTTTCATCGATCTGAGGCCTTAGCGTCTAGCTTCAAAGTGTATATTGATAAATCGTTTTAAAATATTGACATGACCAACATTTAGCTGTTGGCTTTGCAAGGTGCAATTGCCCATCCATAACCTGGCATGCACGTCCTAGCTGACACATCATATATCATGATATGTATTGAAACTACTTCCCAGAAGGCTATACGATCAATGATCTTTCAATAAGTATTCTTTTCTCTGCAAAAAACCACTGTAGTATGTTTGGAGTACCAAGGTCTCAATTTCAGGGCCCAATTCAACTTCCAGTTCTTCAAGGTTTGTAACCCCAACCCTGGTTTATTACAACCTACGGAAACACCCAATCACCTCTTCTGAATTAAAACATAGAAAACTTTACCATAGTAAAAATCACCACCACCATTCACCACCCCAAAATCTTTCCTTTCGTTCACACCCCAGTCTCAGCACACTCACATCCACACATATATACACAATGGGTCTCAAGGAACTACCTCCTCTTTGTACGTCTACAGATTTCTTTCTCTGCTCCATATTCAACTTGGTGCACTCCCGTTTGTTGATTTGATTTGCTAACTTGAATAGTGTCCGAGGACGACATGAAGAAACACAAGATTCCTCTCCCCTACCGGGACCGTTGCGCCGCCCTGCTGGTGCCGCTCAACAAGTGCCGTTACGAGGGCTGGTTCTTGCCCTGGAACTGCCAGCACGAGAGGCATCTGTACGAAGAGTGCCAATACCTGGATTTTAAGAGAAGAGTGAAGGAGCTGGAGAAGATGAAGGCCGAGGCTGCTGCTGCTTCTGAGTAAGGCACTGACGAAGATGCTCAGTAGGACAGAGAGAGGGAATCACATATACATGCACGCAACATATTCAACATCAATAAAGACATGCCAAAAAACAAAAGAACACAAGAACAAGAACGACAAGCTACGATACCAGAGACTCGAAGAAGAAGGTATAGGAGGTTCTGAGAGTGTGAATTACGAGTATGCTGTAGCACGAGTGCGTATTTGGTAATACGAGTGTGCTCAACGTAGGTTGGCGTAGATACGGTGAGGTTGCTTCTGATCTCGATTGTAGGTGCTTTCAACTAGATCTTGATCTGGGTGTTTGAATTTTGCAAGGGGAGTTGGGTGGTTAATGTATATGGGACTTTCAAGCCTCAGCAAAATTTTGTATGTTGTAAATTTAGTAGGGCCATATTAGCGCATACATGGGTAGTTAAACTTAAAATTTCAAGTTGACTCCTCAACCTTGTAATCCATACGAATGCATGAGCCAAAGTACTCCTCCTTCATAAAATGTCTTTAATCCTCCAAAAGATTCTTAAAAAAGAGTCAAAGCTGGACATATTCAAATGCTCCCATCATGGTTAGTCCGAGGTTCTGACCTGCTAATATCGACGCTGAACGCAACAACGTCCTTTCACAAGGCACCATGTTGAAAGGATTTTAAACCAGAATCAGCACAAGGGACCAAGCACAAGGGACAAGAACGCGGACCAGCACTGGGATTATAAGTAGGAAACAGGACAACCGTATTTGCAGCACAAGTTCAGTAAATTCTCCCCATGTTTCAATCTCTCAAATCGGTTATGATCAAGATACGATTTCATTTAGCCATGGATGATGGGATGGAATTGATCAAGTTGGCTAAGCTTTGAAGAATTTTGCTGGGCCATAATTAATTGCCGCGTGCCTTACTTGCCTTGCTCATTGCTTCGCTTGTCAACAGCTGTTAATTTCACAATTGCTTAGCTCCTTTCATTTATTGAGATCCATGACCTTGGTACAATTTAGGTTTTCACAAAAGAGCTGCAGAAATCACAAGGATATCACAAAGTCACAATCACAAAACTCTTTCTCCCAAGTAGGGCTGGCGTCTCGTCGATCTCCAAGTTGGACATGCTGTACGGTGACTTGAAACCGTATTCATAATAACATCCCGCTTTAAATTACGAAAACATGTAAAAAAAAAAAGTCACAAAGTAATATTAAATGAAATATCCGAAGTGTGAAATTGAAATTAGGAGTTTAGAAGATAACTAAGATAACTACCTGAAATGAAATATGAGTAGTTGAAGCAAACCAAATGATCCATAAACCTCATTATGAAAAAAAAGTCATTAAGCTCAAATGATCGAAAAAATAAGTATACTTGCCCAGAATTAAAAGCTGCAGTTTTCTCTCTTGAGTCTCAATTCCTCAGTTAGCAACTCTACCACAAAACTTTTGCTATGCTCTTAGGCTTTCAATGCTTTTGCTCCTTGTGTTGCCTGCCGGCCGTCACGCCCACGTTGAAAACAACTCTCGAGTGCTCCTAAAACCATAATTAAGCACACTCACATTCCAATTCAGGTTTTGTAGAGAGTAGTCTCCTGCGCTGAATTTTCTAGATTTTTTGGTTTAAATTGTTTTGTGCTTTCGAGTCGATCGTTTGTTTCATCTCGAGATCTGTTCTCCCTACATTCACTAAAAGGATAAAAAGAATGAACTTCAATTTCACATTAATTAATCTGGGCAGTTTGCTTTAATCCTTTTCCATTAGGTAGTTAGCATAGTAGGTAATTGTTTTGAAACTTTTCTCTTCTCTCCTTGGAAGTGATTTTCCTGGAATTAGGAATGATGCTGTAAGGCAGATGTAGCCTAGGTACAGGTCTAAGCCGTTTTGAGCGGTGCTTAAGCGTTCTCCTTCTGAGTTTGAATCCAAAACCTGTCGTCGATATCTGATAATTTTTCAAAATTGCTTTACTGTCGTTATCTTCTTTCAAAGTACTATAGCTGCTAGTCTGGTCAATGGTTTTCAATGCTGTGTAATTAAAGTCAAACATGTTTTACATCTGCCTTTTTCAAGCGCCTTCTGCTCTATGGTAGTTTGAAGTCGTTTTTCTCTCCAGGATTTTTATTTCACACTCACTATCGCACACCATACATAAAATCTCGATCGATTATTTTTCATGCTGAGTGGTCTTTAACATCCATCCCGATGCTTGGGAGTGGTTCAACTGTTTGAGAGAGTGGTCTTTTAATCATGTACCTTTGTTTTCGATGCTTTGATAGTTGGCCACTCTAAACTGTGACTGTGGTGATAATATCAACAACCACTGTGAACTAACTAATATCAACATTACATAGAGCATGCACTCATTGGAGAAGAGTGACATGACAATTACATGTGAACCCACCCAAACCATGCACTATGTACTGTACTGCTAGTCTGGCTTAGAACAGGTCGCTATTTCAACTAGACAGGTCTAGCTTCGAATGATAATAATAATATACATAAAAAGTCGTTATAAACTATTCCAAGTAGATCAACGAAGCTAAACAGAAAGACAAATTCTGCAAGAGTTGGAGGCCTAAAAGAAAGAGAGAAAAAAGGCTCAATCTCCACTGTGACAAGGTCCACCGTCGTCTACATCCGCTGCCCTTAGCCAAAAGCAAGCCTGCAAAGTCGAGATGTTCGTTTTTCTTCGGGGTTGTTGAGGTCTAGGCTTGCAGTGTTAAAGATAGCTTGGCGATTGCAAAAGGTGGGCATGCAATTGCTGATATGATTGTAATCCTTAACCAGCAATTGCGATTAAAGTATTCAAAGTTATCCCATTTGCAACGGACCCAGTCTATTGCAGCAATCTAGGAGCACATATACCCCAATCTCATTCATTTGCAGCAATCTCGGTTCCTCTCCCGCGGACAGCAGCAGGCACGTCCCTAAAATTCACGCTCTAAGCCCAATCCACTCATACTCAGTTATCGCTCCTCAAATAGGTTTAGCCCAGTCCGACCTTTTGCCTGCACTTCAGATCCTTCTTGATATCATTTATTGCAATCAATTAAATATGTCCTAAAGTCGTATTCCTCCCAACTAGCCAGAACATCATAACACAATTGTAAGTAATTTGTATAATTGGAAATGCAAAATCCAGTGCAGCGCGTACATTTATAATCTCCACCCACAGGCGACGTCCAATATCCACCGAGGGCGAGGAGGTTGAGGCAGCCTACATATGATCTCCATTCTGACATCCACGATTGGCAAAGCGAGATTTGCCAGCCTGCCTTTATTGAGATGAAAGTTTTGGGTTTTATAATGAAAGGGAGGGTTGGAATTTAATATATATGTGAGATACAAAATATTAATTTGAAACGATGCGCTATAGCAGCTGTTGATTCTCATACTAATGTTCATGATGCTGCGAATATTTTAATGCGAGCGCTGCTGATGAGACTGGATCTTGGTCGCGAGCGTGTGCAGACTAATTGTGACTAAAACCTTGACGTAGGCATACGAGATGTTTTGCGTATTCAGTTTTCGGATTCAATTTAAATTTACTAAATGCAAGTTCTTCCTATAGGTCTATATGCTGTCTCAGTTTAGGGATGTGTCAGGGCCTACTTCAGGCGCATTGGAAAT
Organism: Geotrichum histeridarum; assembly: GCA_030566085.1. NCBI lineage: Eukaryota > Fungi > Ascomycota > Dipodascomycetes > Dipodascales > Dipodascaceae > Geotrichum > Geotrichum histeridarum. The sequence goes on from JAJMHO010000120.1 coordinate 38,507, forward strand.
TACACTCGCCCCTACTAATAAAGACTATCTTATAAATCATGTCTAATACTCCATGAGCAACTGTCTTAAGTGTGAATGAAAAGATGTACAGTCCCTTGGATCCTGCTTTAACGACACTTTAAAGTCTCGATCGTACAAGCTCATATTACTAGCTATCGGCCATATGATTAAGGATTTTCAGATCGTATTGACTTAATTGCGTACCTCTCCTGAGCCTAAATATTTTCATGAAGCAGCTAAGAGACGACTTATACAAAATTGAACATAAATAAACTGCGAAATTATGGACGTGAACATAAAAAATAAAAAGAGGTCAAGTGAAGAAAGTATGCTTCTTTTCTCAGCTAGACAACCGTTCCAGAGATCTGGACTTTACATCTCGATTTTGCTATTTTTTCTTTCCTCTTTCTCTTGATTTCTCCAACGTTGGTGTGCTTAGCAAGGCTTCTATATCATCTATGGTCCATTCGCTATATAATACCGCCTTACATCGATATTCCATTTCAGAAGTACGTGATCTAAATAGAATTTAATAGAAAATAGCAATGTATGTATATCTGAAAATATCTTGTTCAGAATACTACAATTTCTCATCTGCTGCTCTGCTTCTATGACACGACATTACATCATTTCTCTTCTTTACAATATGTTAGTTATTGTAGTTCCAAACTTGCTCTTTATACCGCCATTAATGAAGCTGATGCTGCAATTCCTGCTTCTGCCGCTTCCAAACGCCGACATGTATACATCTCATATGCACCTCCCTATTTTCGATCTCTCGTGTATACGCTTCGCTATATATATAGGCCTATATGTCAACTGGGTTCTGCTGTGTCATCTACCTTCTACCTCGAAACACCACAATCACAGAAACCGATCGATTTTTGTCTAGAAAATAAACACGGAGTAAAAAAAGAACGAAAACAAGAGGCAGGACTACTTACTATAGTTGAAACGCCTGTTAAAAAATTCCAGACTCTACATGCCCAACCCATCTTCTTTCTATTTTTTTGTTTCTAACCTAGGCTATTGCTATATCGTTTTTCTCGATCTGTAAACAGAGGCCTAAAGTTCCGGCTCTTTCCTTCCCCCGTTTTTTCATATTGAGAGAGCGGCTGAACATGCCTAACCTAGACGTCCTTTAAGCTACGTACACTTGGAGTTGTAGGCTTACCACACTATAGATATACACAACGGCATGCAGAAGACTCAAAATTGTAGGACAGGACCATGAGGTACATGACATAGCCTACCTTTTATTGACATGCGTAATATCCTCTAGTAGGCCTATACAAAGAAACAAACATACATACGCGCAAGGTTGTTCAGGGTGGACAAAGTAGTTGAAAGGATAGTTAAGTACAATATATTAATCCACCTGTCTTGGTTTCTGTACATTCTGCACATCTGCAAGTACAATACATTTAGCAACTACATATATTTCTAAGTTACATCTGCCAGTATTGGGCTTATGATTGATTTGTTGGATGGTTGGGGTTTCCTTCTAAACAGTCGTGTTCGGTGAGCTGGCTGCAGACACAGAACCCCCTGTCCCTTGAATATCGCCCACCGAGCCGCTCTTCTGATGCTGCTGTTGTTGTTGCTGCTGCTCTTGCTTCTTCTTGAGGATCTCAGCAGCCACAAGTGGCCCGTTCTTCTTCACCATCTTGGCGTGGTACAACCCGCAAGCGTTGCACAGTGTGCGAGCGCCGTCAGGGCCTCTGCGCCATTCAGGTGTCTCGGAGGTCCCACAATGGTGGCACACAGTAGCGTCACCGCCCTCACGAAGTCGCTTCTTGGACCGACGTGAAGTTGCAGAGACTGAGGAGCCGGCCGACGACGGGCCTGAAACGGAGCCAGAAGTGGCCAGGTAAGGAGCTCCGACGCCCACGTTACCAGCGACCATTGCGCTGGTCATCGAGTTATGACGGGCACGGGGGGCATCCTTGACCAGTAGAGCACCGTCGCTGCCATTGCGCTCGTAGGCCGTAGGATCGCCCACTAAAGGGGAATACAGGGTAGGAGCAGACGTTCGCGGAGCAGTTGCAAAGTGATGCGGGTGGTGAGGGTGGTGATGATGAGGATGAGCATGCGAGTGAACCACATGATGCGGGTGGTGAGGCATGCGAGCCAGAGGAGGAGCAGCAGCGTGCATGGCCGGGGCAGGAGGGCCAGCCGGACCGTATGAGTAACCTGGGGCAGCTGCTGGTTCTTGGGCAGAAGGGGGAGGAGGAGGTGGTGGTTGTTGAGCGGCAGCAGCAGCGGCAGCGGCAGCAGCAGCAGCAGCAGCCGAGGCAGTACTAGCTGCTAACTGCTGCTGGGCACGAATATCGTAGTCAACACGAGATCGCCAGTAGTCCAGCACGTCTGCGCTGGCTCGGCAGCGCTGGGCCAGAATGTCGAGCGTCTCGAGGGATACGGACTGGGATGCAGGGGGGTGGTAGATGCCCGCCGCGGCGGATGACTGGAACTGCGACGCCGTATGGTACAGATGGCTTGCCGTTTCAAGTATTTCCGATAAGCGACTAAGAAACTCCGTATCCTGGGCCAGCGGAGGTGGATGGTGGCCATGAGCCTGCGGTGACGGGGGCGCGGGGGGCATAGCAGGCACAGCATGACTCAGAACACGCTGGGCAGCATACGATTGTGGCGGCGGAGGATAGTAAAATGCAGGTTGCGTCGGTGACACAGTGGGGGGTTGAGATGGTGGATAAGCAACAGCAGGAGCTGGTGGTGGAGGAGGTGCCGGGTAGGACGCTGGTTGTGAGTAACGCGGGAGTGGCGGCGGATTTACCGCGGAGTGAGGTGACATTACAACCGAGTAGTGACGATGGTCTGTTTGAATAGGTGGTGGAGCTGTTGCTGCTGCTGCTGGAACCGCTGGGGCAGACGTTAGCCCAACGGGAGGGGCGTACGCCGGGCTTGGATTTTCCTCGACGTCTTTTTTCAATGCGGGAGTGATGATGGATGCAGGTGTAGCTGTTTGAGGAAGTTTATGGTCGTCCGCTGGCCTAGTTGGCACAGAGTTGGTTCTAGCCGCATCGTAAGTGTAGTTAGTGGGCGCCGTTGAAATGGAGGATTTCGCAATATGAGAGTAATGCTGTTTCGGCGACGGAGACTTTGGTGGCGTATTTACTGGATTGCTTGAAGCTGCCGAGATGCTTGAAAGAGCTGTAGGTCTTGCTTGAGGAGATGGGTCAATTCCTCGAGTCAGGTTTACAAAGCTGGGCAGGTACACCCCCGACGAGCGCCTTGGCTCCTTGTCAGTATCTGGCGATAAAGGCGAAGGTGACGACGAAGACGACGGGCTGTGATTCGTGGTTGTTATGGGAGTAGTATTTACAGGAGAGGCGATTCTATTCATTGATGCTGATGGAGTAGATGATGAGAGGGATAGCGAGTGTGGATGGCGGGGCTGACTGTAGCCCAGGCTTGAAGCAGGTCTGTGATGATCTAGCAAGACGTTGGAAGATTGGATCATCGAAGCAGCCATTGGTGACAAGACAGGAGGTGTCGGTGATGGTGTCTTGCGATGGTAATGGTGGTAGTGAATAAATAAAAATGAAGAAGGATTTCGTTCAAAAAAAAAAAGTTTGGTCTCAGTAGGGTGTTGGAGAGTTTTATATATACAAAGTTTGAAGGGAGAGGAGATTTAGCCTTTGGGAAAAAGAAAATTCGGCAATGGAAAAAGAAATGACAGTTTTTACCACCTGCAGATTACTACTATGATTAGTGAAATATCACTATTATTATTATACATATTAACAATGTATGAGAATTGCTTTTTCCGGCAGAAATTGCTTTTTCTATCTCGTGGATTTTTACTTTCTGGACTCGTCTGTTACGGTTATGGCGAACAAGGGTTTTTTCTAACATTTCTTTTTTTGTTTACAGTGCTTTTTGTAATTTTTATAAGAATATTGTAACATTGCTTTTTTTGCACAGTTAATGTGGTTGACAAAATTGACGGAAGAAAAAAACAAAAAAATGTCAAAGCCCAATTAGGCTTAGCGCATTTTGTGGTACTCAAGTAGGCTATACTTTGTAATTATAACTTTACGAGTCGGGTAGTGTATATTATGGACTGTCAATGTAGTTTTCGGTCTGTCAAAAGCATGTGAAAAAAAGAAATGACTACAATTCCAAAAAAAAAAAAAATTAAAAAACCTCATTATAGGGCCTTAGCAAAATTAAACGAGCCTCAATTATAGGCACCCGAAGGTTCCGTTGGACATCAAAAAATAACGGGTTTCCCCTTTTGTATTTTGTGTGCACCGGGTCGAGTCAAGATAGGTGATACTGGTACCGTTGAGTCAAAGACCCGACAAGTCTTTTGGATTTAAACTATCTTGACTATTAACAAAATGTCTGAGACAATGACAGGAATGATCAATGGTTTTGGTAAGGTAAACGCAAGAATACAGTTAAAACTTCGGCTACAACACTTGGCTACAATTTGATTCGGAGCAGAAGTCAATGCAACTCTATTACAGTTCCATCGCATGACAGATAATCATACGAGATATCGAGATATTGAGATATCTCAGCAAATCTACAGAGATCAGGCTTTGATAAAAGAATAAGCATTAAAAAAAGCAAAATATGTGGAGATTAAAAAATTAGTCGGGTGTGGTACAGTAACTCTGTTTGAGATAAGGTCTAAGGTTGCTGCTAGCTACTAGAGCTGATATGGTTGATTTGATTTAGATTCCCAGTCGATTTCATGTACAAGCAGCCAAGTTGGATATATGAGAGATCATTTGCAAGGATGAAGAGTTTATCTTGCATGTCAGTCAATCTCAGAGTGATATCATGTTGAAGAACAGAACATGATCATGCAAATGTATCATTCTGTGCTATCATCAGCCCTAGCATATTGGTCCATAAACATGACAGCACTCCTTCGGTCGACACCGCACTATAGAGCTCAAGTACAACTAGAAAGAAATAAGACATTTTCACAGCTGGGTAGCTTGAAAGTACTAGGATCTTCTATTATAATTTGGGTAGACAAAATTCGAAGTCAAATGTTCTGAGACAGGCCTGCAGATAACCTTTCGAGACGATGCAGCTTCATTTGCAGATTGCATATCGCTTCAAGGTAAAAAAGCGTCTGTTTTACTTGGTCATGCTGATGCTGCTTATGCTGGACCTAGGTTATAATGTATATCTGACAACATTTATTGGAAGGGCTAGAAACTTGGACTTTATACTTGTCTTTGGAATGTACATTTAGTTCGTTTCAAGTGTTAGCTAAGATATTCAAACCCACTTTAAATTCAGAATCTTCAGTGTACCAATTTATTTAATCTAGTGCTTGGTTACACTACTGTACCAATCCCTAGAAGTGTAGTGTTCAAGGCTGATGTAGATGCGCTCTGCTATATTATGTAGAAAGGAGAGTACGTAGACAGCTTTTTTTTTAAATGGGAAGGTCTTGTTAACTGTTAGCCAACTTTGCAGTTTGTCTTGCACAGAATATGCATGAAGCTTTTTTTCAGTATATGTAAGCTGGTTTTGATTCTTTTAGCAGTCATTATTATCTTTAAAGCAAGTATGATGAACGCTACAAGTTGCTCTGCTCAAAGTGTCTAGACTGCTGTAGGGAGATGTGTATAGCATTAATTAGTATGAGAAGGCCAAGATGTGAGGAAAGCAAGGACCATGTTGCTAAGAATGATCAAAGATTAACGTACCATAGATTAAGTATTGAGCACAATGTACATTAAGGCAGTATCTTGCTCTTCATGTACTCCAAGTACAAGGTTTAACCAGCCTGTCAAAACTGAACTGCTTAACTGCACATTCAGCATAAGTCTCAGCTCGTGCATCTTCAACAGTTGATACGAGCACTAGAAACTAGAAAATCAATAATTATGACCATTCAATAAAAGATTACATCAAGTAGTTTTGGCGGTGGTGGATTGCCCGAGGCAAGATGTGATTAATCTTTAAGGTGTGCAAGAGTTTGTGACCCAGAAGATCAAACTTTACCCACAACCGTACCACAAAAACAGATATAGGGCAAACCTGCCGTATAAATCTGTTCTTTCAATTGAAATTTTCTTGTTCTAGTAAAGTTCTTATGATGTGTTTGGTTCTTGTGATTGATCTTTTTGATCTCTGTGCTCGTTTGGTTTCTTTTGTGTTTTTTGAAATCCGTTGATTAGCCAGATTTGCTTGAAGAAAAAAAATCACTCTCTGTTAGGTTACTTTTCTAATAATCAATTTTCTAACCTTCTTCATGGTTTTGTAATGACCGTTTTTGGAGGTTCTCTTATGACTTTCTTCAAGATTTTCTTGTTGTTTTCCAAATTTCCTTTGAATTCCTTTCTAGTCTTCCATTTCCATTTCCATACTCATTCCAATATATCGATTTACTTTTTTTACATTTCTCTTTGCCATGTGCAACAACTGCAGCTATATCTGCACCTGCCCACCCCAAAGCACCCCTCCTTCTTTCTTACTCTCTCAAAATTTTTAATGTTCACTTTCCGAGAATACGTCCCGCTGTCCATTGTCTGTGCTTTATTGATTTTATGATTGCTTTCTTATACGAGTCAATAGTTTTCAGTTGACTGACTAAATCTGGGGTGGAATGGAGTCAGATCACTGTCAGACTGTCTTGTCCAAGCCGTTGTGTTGATGGCAATCATGAGTCTTACATCCATTACACACAGACTTGAAGGTATCTAACCTTATACTTGAGTTGCTCCTCAATTGCTCAAACCATTGAAGCTCAGGGTTGAAGTCTGCAAGGTTATGAATCACTTGATTTAAGGGACAGTCTTGCTGACAGAAACCATAGTCATTGCTATAGGCCTAGGCATATATATTGTTTTCATAATATTCGCTTTAGTCGAGGCCTATAGATCACAAGCAAGAAAGTGAACAAAGCAAAGTTTTGGGACGTATTCGCATAAAAACCAATGGTTGTAAAATTGTTGGATCTGAGATGGCAGTGAAGATTTTATTAAGTTACTTCATCAATTTTTTCATTTGCCTCAATATTCTATCTTATATAGATTTTTGATTGTCCTGTTGTCTTCAGGTAGGAATCTATAGGGCAGATGCTTTTTCCGAAAGTCTTCTGTCATGTCTATGCCACCTACATATCTGACCAACTCAAAATCTACGGAGTCTCAGACAACAAAATGGAGAAAAGAGATAGAAAGCTCCACAACATCACTTGAAGCTTAGAAGACGCAAACAGCCCTCAATTTCCTGAATGGCCTGTTGATTATGGGTGCCATTGCTTGTCCTTGGAAACTGAAAAGACTGGACGTTGGCAGATATTTGATTACTCACTTCACCTAATACTGATTATTCACATTGGCTATGCGGCCCCAATGTTCTCGAAAAAGTTCATTCATCATTCACTACAAGCCCCAGTCCACAATTTCTGACCCCAACTATTTCCCACTAAGAATTCACAATAAAGAGGTCACTAGAATGTCGTCATTCGTACACAATATATAGGTGTATGAAAACGAGCTCACATTTATATAGGCTGAGTTGACTAGTCCAAGACTATACCATACCAAGATCGGTTATTTGACCAGTTGGTTGAGTTTACTAGGCGAAGTAAATCAACAAAACAATTGATCAAGAAGAATCAAGGTGGTGAATCTCCTGGATCTAGATTAGCCGGCCTTTTTTTCTTCCCTCTTTAGGCTTGTCTTGATTAGTTCATGAATAGGCTAAGCATTGCGAATATCTGATTTGATTAGGTTCTTAGCTTGGTTTTGAAACGAGAAAGCAGTCTTAGTAGCATATGATAAGTTGGTCTATCTAAGAGTAAGCCAATATCTTGATCCTGGTCGATTGAGAAATAGTAGATTTGACGTTTGCAATTGATTAATGAACAATAGATTTTGAGTCGACCAAAAGCAATCTACCTTATAGGCCCTATATGTGTATAAAAGAATGGACCAAAATTAGGTTAGTTTCTAGATATGAACAATAAACAGAGACCACTTAACTAATGAGCTAGTCGTGGGGTTGAGTTCGGTGTAGAGGACATGAGTGGCCGAGCCTTGAAATTTTGTCCATATTGAAACTATGTGTATGGGTAGTAGCCTATCCTAAGGGAGGCGTGTACGCGAGTCATCTCAAAGTCATCGTGAACAACCTATCCAAAAACAAAATAAACTCGAGATCACTAACTCAACTCATGATTGAATGAACGTGAAAAAATTGCCTAGTTTTCTTCCCTCCCTCACAACCCCATCTCCCTCACTGGGGCCCAAAATATCGAAAATATGCGGCTGTCTCAAATTCTAATACATGGGTTGGCATGCTATACTTCTACCTTTTATAGGCCGACATATCTACAGTGCCAACCTCAAGAGAGACTAGCTTCAAAGGGAACAATAAGCGCTCTAATTTAACAAATTAAAGTAACGTACGTAACAACGAAAAGACAATTGACGGCCTGCAGTAAAAGCTTGTAGTATACCACAGACCCAAACAGCGTTAACCCCCATTGCGAACCGTGCACTCTAGCTAGCTTTGTGGATTGAGATGAAATGTGAAATGTCGTCATTAAGTCTCCAAGCTTTTATCGGCCCATTATAAATTGCTTATTAATAGTCCTATAGCCTCTTCAGATTAGTTAGATTTTATGTCCCAGCCATTGCAACCAGATAGGCCTATATATGAACGATAATGCCCAACCAAGGAAAAAAAGTTTCAAGGTTGCTAGCTGGGGTAGGGTTGCGGCTGCTGCAACTGTTGCAACTCCCTTTTACTACACGGCTGATAGGCGGCCCAAGAGTAACAGCCAATACGGCTGATACCGTGCATGTATGTTAAACTATCCACGCCTATATTACTAGCCCATGTATTGAACCCTCTTGAGTTCTTCTTTGAGGGGGAGTCGTTGCTGCTTGGGTCCATCAAACTGGACCAAATATCATAACTCAAGGTTAGGCTCATATCATATCTTGATTAAATTGAGTTTCGTTTAAATTTGTTAAAGCACCTTGATGATAAATGACGATGAGTATAATCATAACCTTAGAGTTTCTTTTCTTAAGCGAATTTATGGTCTTTTTTTTTCTCTTTCTTAGAATCAAAACGTCTGATCAAAAGCCTGAAAGAAAACTAAAGGTGATTTTGGTACTTATAATTTCTGTTTAGTGGTTTTTGTTATACATAGTGTTTATAAGTTGGGTTTATCGTCACAGTGATCGATATATGGTTCGATATAGGCCTATATATGGTGTCAAGAACTATACTTGCCTACTTCTTGAGAAATTCCTGCTTCAAGTAAACATTTAACTGTCTTTTTCTTCTCTTTGCTTGCAATTTTGGCTTCTCATCCCACACTTTCATACTCGATATCTAGATTTATTCAGACATAATAGCCTAATAATTGTCTCAATTAACTAATGGCCATAAACCATTATTAACTGATTTTAACCTACAATTTAAAAGCGTCGATCCTTTTCTAAATCAAGACCATATATATATCTAATAATTATATTTAACGTGCACTGATCACTCAACCTTCCCTTTGAGAAAAAGCCAACACATGCATGAATTCTCAGGTCACACTTGCCTTACTTGAGCTTCCATACTCTCTTTCTACATTTTGATATTTATAAAATATATGTAATACAAGAAAAGATCATTTTTTGATCACACTCAAAGGTATTTACACGTTCATCTCACATATATTGGATCTCTATATACTGTCATCATCATTGTCATCGTCATCATCAATTGATTAATTGATAATTAATACTAATCTTGAACTATAGCCCAGCTACCCTATTTAACTTAGCTTAGCTTGCTATGGTTTAGCTTGACTTAGCTAATCCAAATATATTCAAGATTCAAAAAATTCTTAATATCGATCTTTTCTTTTCAAGCTTTTGGTTCTCGTTATTTCTTGATTGAGACTAGCTTCTACAAATGCATGCTGCAGTATTATGATCTAACCAAATTGAGTTATTAAAGACGTCTATTTTCAAGCCGCATCTAATGCTCAATTTGGTATTCTGTATTAGGAATTCAATAAAGCAGGGTACGGGTACCTTTTTGATTTTTGATTCGATGTCAGTCGCTTGAGTTAACCTTAGGTGCTATGAATGTAATTACAAAGATATTACATAAGGTTTGTGGTTTTCCACTTTTTTATTTTGAGATCTCGAGCAGGCAGCTGTGATATTACCGTTTTGGGTTAGACAGCGGAAGCTAATTCCATATCTCACATGGTTCGATCTCTCAATAAGCTTAAATACAAAATTCAATACATACACACATACAAAGCTAGATATCCTTTCCTTTCCTTGAATTCCTTTCCTTCGTCCAGTCCAATTCAGGATTTAGAAAACCTCCAAAATCTTTTAACTAGTCCTCATCAGCCTCTTCTTGTCGCTGCTTGGCTTTCTCAGCCATGTTACCTCTAATCCTTCTGCTCACATCCGACTCAAATGTGCCCTTAGTGGCAGTAGAAGTGCCCTTGGCCGAGTTGGTACTGGCATCAGAGCCTGACCGAGAGCGGGTGCTGCTGCTCTCTCCATCTGAAGAAGCATATGAGAATAAAGGCATGTTGGCAAGAGAAGAGGCCGAGTTGACACGGGAAAGAGCTTGAGAGCCTGTGGATGAGGCGCGGCTGCGACGGCCGTTGGCAGCAGAGCCATTTGCACCAGGGGCCTTCGCGTGGTCCATGTCGTGGTCCGTGTCAGTTGGGTCTACCTCATCAACAGCTGCTCCTCGGTCTGCCCAGTCCTCATAGTCGCTCTCCTTAGTACCGGAGGAGCCAGACTCTGCAATGAGGTCGGAGCCGACAAAGGTGGGGTACAAAGATGGACCAAGGGATTGTACAATGTCGGTGATCTCTAGAACAAGGGCACGGCGCTCCGCCTGCAGTTCGGCAAGCGAATTCTGGTGCGTCGGGGAAAGAGCCATGAACAAGGGGGGTAGTGACTTGAAAATGTCCATACCAGTCTCGCCCAGGACTAAAGCGCTGTACGAAACGAGACACACGAGAGGGAAGCAAGCAAAGACAAGTAAAATGCGGGACACGTTGGGGAGAATGCCATACCAGGAGGCAATTGACACAAAAAGAATAGAATAGAGGAAGTAAACCACAGGAGCCAGGCCCATGGCAACGAGCAGCTTCCAGGTAGCAATTACGTCCTTGGCTTGGATCTTAACGGTCGACCCTTTGAGAGCCTCAGCTGCTTTCTTTTGGGAGATACGGCGGGTGGCTACAAAAATGGGCAAAAACATGATGGTACCTGGCAGAGCAGGGATAGCCAAAGTCACAAGCTTCAAGGTTCTAGACAAGATTCTGCCCAGGATGGTCAGCGTGCTCAGACTAGCGGTCTCGACCTGGTGGTCCTGGATTCCCATGCTCTTGAGCGTCTGGTTGTACTTGATGACGTTGTCCTTTAGCTCGACAATAGCAGGGCGATCCTTGTATTGCATGTATCCGTCAAGCAGACGGCGATTCAGCTCCACAACCAAAGGCAAAGGGATTTTGCGTCCAGCAGGACGGTACAAACGGCGAGCGGCCTGGATCACCATGTGCGTCTCCCAGTCAGGGCTGTTAACAGTCACGGCCCGTAATGCGTCGGTCACATTGTCGAGAAGAGAAGCCACTGCCTGGCGCTTGGACTCGCCGCCTGTTTTGTACAGCTCGACCAATTCAGGCGAAATCGTAATAGGGTTGCCAAACTCAATGACAGCTCTCGACCGGAACTTATTCGGATGGAAGTAGTTCATACCACAGGGCACGATCTTGACCCCGCAGTCTGGGTACTGCGCCAGCGCGCCCAGTGCCATGATAGCCACACCGGCCTTCAGTGGCAGCAGATCGGAACGGTCATGCGAGCCACCTTCTGGGAAAATACCCACACAAGCACCCTCGTTTAAGGAGTCAAACACTCGGTGGAACACCTGGCTCTGGTTCACATGCGCCGCGGTTTTGTACTCAGTACCAGCCTCTAACAGCTTGCGGGCCTTGGCGCCCTTGAACTCTTTGCGCAACAAGATTTCAGTGTCGCTGCGGATTTCGGCAATCTCAGCGTTGCCCACAGATTTGGGTAAGCCCAACAGACCGCGTTCCATGGCCTGCTGAGTAAACTTGGTGCCATTGCCTTTGACGATGAGTGGTGCATTCTCAAAGTCGACAGAGATGGTGCCCACAGCCGGTTTCAAGTTATCCTGGGGCCGCACCACTCCAATGGCGAGCGATGCACGTCCTACCGCGCCAACAAACTTGCGTTTAAGCGATGCATCTGCCATGAGGAATGAGACCCTGCGTCCGGCCTGTTGGCGAACCTGGTTCATGACCAGAATACCATCGACGAACTGGTTAGCATGGGGTCCTGCAACCAGAATAATTGGCCCATTTCGCGGAACTTTAAACGAGCCTCTTGTTGTAATCTCTCTAAAGAAGAGGTCGAAAATAGAGCTAAAGATCCAAATCACAACGTCAAAGATCCATGTTTTAAAAGTCAGCACAGTGTCCACAGACACCTTCAGTGGGGCAGCTTGCTTCTCAGACATTTCTTCTGCTATTGCTTGTGCTCGACGACGACGAAGAAGCAGCGATTGAAGAAGAGGAAGAAAAAGTGAAAAAGGCGGAGGTGGAGTTGGTTTTATTTCAGGTCGTTCCACCCCCACAGTAGGTGGTAGCATGCGCCCATTCGCACTAGTTGGCGTATCCGTATGGCGGCATCTGACGACTTCTAGTTATTTCCATATAGGCCTAGAAAATAGAAAATTAGTTGGAAGCGTGTAGGGTCTAACCAAGGTGGATCGGAGTTCGGCATGTGATTTTTTACATAATATAAATGGTGGGGCAGGGAAGGCAGCAGCAAAAGAGGCAGCCATTTCGATCGCTTGGCAGTAGACATGGCAGTATGCCAAAGTAGTAAGGCAGTACTAATAACAACAGCAAGACCTAATGCAGAGGACAAAACTATACTCGGTCGCTCGGTCATTCGGTCTGGCGGAGCTGTGACCGGTTGCTTATGATCATAAGGCTCCTCGCTTTACAACGCACATATCAACAACTAAGCTAGTTACAAAACACCTTTAATTAACAACGTCGATGATCTTCAGACAGCTTTAGCCTAAGTTACGGCCATAGCATGTAACTTTGGTTGACTATATAGTTTGTGCTCCACATACTTTGGTGGATATGAAACTTAACTTGAGACCCTTGTGGCTCAACCTTCCGATGCTGACATAAAGACCACCTCACAACTACGACAACACCAAACACCTTAATTCTCCTTCCCTATATACTGTCCTCTACCAATTTTTTTTTAAGAAAAAACCACTGCTCGGACTAGATGGTGGTGAGACCTTTTGTCGACCGCTGGGCGATTCTTGCACTCATTTCAGTATGCGCCCTTTTTGCTCTAGGCCCAGGTATGTCACCCGAGAAACCCTATTTGAGTTTGGAATTTTCACTAACATAGTAAAGCTGCTAATGATTGCCAGTCGATGTTGAAGGCAGGCTCGTGGAACTCGTTTCCTAACGAATGGAGTCCCCCTGGGTGCTACTTGGAACCGTACACGGATTCAGATCTGGCAATGGAGTGCTTCATGCGTTCCTCGGATCATTGGCCTCGTGAGCTAGTGTTTATAGGAGACTCGACCGCCCGCCAAGTATTCTGGGGCACTGTACGCCTCCTCGACGGCTTCGACGGAAAAGGTGACTACTCAGAATACCTCAGCCAACGGCATTCGGACTTTACGCTTAACATCAAAACTAAAAGAGGCCATGAGATCGTCATGAAGTTCTTTTGGGACCCATTCTTCAACAATACAGGGCCTGCCGCTCTTACTGAGCTTTACAAGAAGACGCAAGTCAATAAGCCCGTTGATCTCGTGTATACGGCAGTTGGAACATGGTTCTCGAGACAAATGACTTTTGACTCGGGCATGGAAACCAACTACAAGTCGGCCCTCAGCCGCATCAGCAGCGGGTACAACGAACTCAGACCCCATGTCGCGCCTCGCAGTTTGTACGTAGCACCTGTGTTGAACCCATTCGACCCACGGCTGAACGAAGAGCGCAAGCGCACGCTGTTGCCTGATGAAGTGCTCGCTCTCAATAATCTTATCAAGCACACTTTCCCGGACGACACTCCAACTGTGTTCAACGAGCTTGGCAAGTTGTACCCGGATCGTTCATACGACGACATGGGCATGCACTTTATAGACAAGCTTTGCATGGTGCAGGCTCGCCTGATCCTTAACTGCAAATGTAATTCTGTTATTCCAAGATTAGTCGGCCCTCAGGCGTGCTGCAGCAAGCCAGCCTCGGGTTTCGCAACGTGGACAGTGCTGCTAGCGCTGACTGCGGCGGGTGTGGGTCATATAAAATGGTCTGAAAGCTGGATTTTCAAAGCTGTGCTCTGCCTGGGTGCCTGCTACAGTATGGCTCATGGTATTAGAGTCAATCGCGAGCTGGGTGGTTCTGGCGACGGGGTTGCTGTTACTGCCAGTCTGTTGGCCGCAACTGCCTTCAATGGCTCGACTCTTGCCGCTCCTCTGCGCAAGAATATGGTCAAAGCCTTTTTGCTTTTGGTACTGCTAATAACATCTTTTGAGTTTAGAGACCCGGAATCCCCAGCCAGCGGCATCCCAACTGAAGTTGCTAACTGGATTTTTGCATTGATCATTCTTGAAGTTACCTCGCAGCAGGTGCGGGCTGGCCTGCAGCGCGAGGACTACATTGACAAACCTGGCCGCGTAAACGTATTCATCCGCGAGGTCTGGGAGCTTGCCAAAGCTATCCTTGAGCAAAACCTGCTTCTAATCGTAGTGCTGGTGATTGTTCAGGGGACTGGTGCCGAAAGGAGCACATTTTTGCGTGTGTTCCCGAGTGCCCTGCACTGCGGTCTGCATTTGACTCTGTTCACGACTGCAGCATGGCTAGCCGGTCGCGTGCTGAGGCAATACAGGTCGTCGACCGAGGAGCTCGGGCACACAGTCTCGCTAAAAGCAGTGGGCGGTACTGTGTTTGTGTTGAAAGTGTTTCTCTTTGCAATGACTTTCACGGTCCCTGTATTTATGTGGAAGGGACTCCCATTTTTAGATATAGTATGTCTCAAGTTTGGGGTCATGGGTGGGATGCTGTCGAGTGGTGTGAACCTGTCCACCGCGAGCAAGAACAAGGCCAAAGTTTGGAACCTCGTCCGCCTGAACCTGACCGCTTTGGTTGGCGTTAAAATTCTAAAGTGGCTGCTGCCTACATCTACTTCTGATCTGGTCTGGCTTAATGGACTTAACACCTTGCAAGCTTTCCTTCATATTGCCTTCGTGGCCTCTTTTCTGACCAGTTTCGTCGTGCTTGAAGAAGCAACCGAGTTCACTCTACTTCCTGGCCCTATCGGCAAGCTTCTAACTAGCATTGGACACCTGAATTGGGAGTTCTTAGTTCTCAGTGAGCTTGTTTTCTTCACCTCCAAAGGCACAGGGCCTATTCCCACCGTGCCCCGGGTTTTCATGCATTCTCCCTCGCTTTTTCTTCCAGCGGGACTTGCCCAACCAGCCATCTTGTTTGAGTCCCTCATAGTCGGCGCTGGTTTTGCGCTTTTTGCACGTGAGCTGCGAACAGCTTCACTAGAAACTACATGCCTTGCTTACACGCAACTATGCCGGCTGGTACCGGTGCTGGGCCACAATGCACAGCCACAGGGAATGTTGTCCTCAGGGATTCCGATGTCGACCAAAACGGTGTTGCCGACCTACCACGACCGAAACGAGTAAAACAGCCAAACTCTGTAGATAAAAGATACAAAATCGGTCCGAGCGCTGATTATTGTGGTGCATGGGTATAAATTTAGTTACATAGAATAGAGATACGCTCGGGTAT
The DNA here is from genome assembly GCA_030566085.1 of Geotrichum histeridarum. NCBI lineage: Eukaryota > Fungi > Ascomycota > Dipodascomycetes > Dipodascales > Dipodascaceae > Geotrichum > Geotrichum histeridarum. Next base: position 54,354 of record JAJMHO010000120.1, read on the forward strand.
GTTGCGGGTGTGCATGAAGTGATTTCTTTAAGTTTGAGCTTGTACTCTTCATTTGGTGTATGAGCGGTTCAGCCAATGATCTGAGAAGGATGACTAGCTATAGCTAGCCTCGAGTTGCTGAGAATGGAAGCCTGATTCAGGAAGTCGTAGTAGTGGAAAAGTTACCGATATTTCATGTATTTTATTATTGCAACAGTATTCCATTACACATGAGTTATATGTATACTTCATTTCATTTTATTACCCAGTCAGTTCAAAATGATCGATGCTGGGCGCCGTACATGACAGAACAAAACAGAAGTCATAATGAATGTACCACTGAAGGGGAAGTCAAGAAGGAGGAGAATCTACTACAAACACGGCAAGGTCTGCACAGGGCTGCCAGCAAGCATAGGCAGGTCTCTGGCGCAGAGACCTATACGTGGGTACATAACTGTTGTAAGTATAAGCGATGCTCATACAAAGGAAGGTACCAGCCGCAGCTAGCTAGATCTGACATGCAAAACACTATAGAGAAGCCGCTTATAGGCATACCAATATTGCAAAAGCTGAGTGGTGGCCCCAAAATTGACTACAAAAGGAGCTGCCTGAGGAGACATCAGGATATCGGAGAAGAGGAAACGAGTTCAAAGAATGCATGCATATGGGCCAATGTATGAAATGCATGGCAGGTCTAAACGACTGGAATCAATATTAATTGTCTTGCACCAGATATTTTGGCCTGTGAAATAATTAATTAAGCTACCAGCTGGGTTCCCTTCAACCTCGTATATGACATATCCTCACCTCGTAAAATTAACCATAGCGATAACATTCCCAGCTGAACACGAGATTGGTTTTCTTCTTAAATTTGCTTTCTCTCCCTTCATCGGTGTTGTCGCTTGTTACTCGCTTTGTGTTCTAAAGGACGTATGTCCATGTACAGATATGGTTGTTGTTCTTTTTGTGTCCTATAGTTTGGCTTATAGCTCTCTGTTTACAGGCAGAAACTAGTCCTAGTCCAGTAATTGCGTCACAC